>PVJC01008920.1:0-47244 GCA_004026665.1 Murina feae | reverse complement strand
GCCAAAGTGCTGACCAATGACGTGGAGGTGAGGCCCCTGGAATGAGGAGGTTTCATTGCTTGCTCACAGCAGGGATCTCTGAGGTCCCTGGAGTCCAAACCTCCCCCAAGCAGGCTCCAGTCCTCGACAGAGTGCTTTCCGGGGTGGCAAGCACACGGGACCAGCCATGAGGTTGTCTGTGTGCTGCTTGCTTACGTTCCACTGCCCTGAGAGGGAAAGTCCAAGACCCCCTTCCATTCTAAGGACCAGCAGGGAGAAATCAAGGGCCTTACTCTCTCTCAGATGCTGGGAATGTCCAGAGGCATTATCCAGCCACCCCATCATCTTGGGGGCCCCTTTGTCCTGCAGGCACCGGAGAACTTTAAAATCAGCTCGCTGCTCGGCCTTCTGGCCCCGCACTCCTGTGACACCCTGCCCTCCATCCGCCAGGCCGCAGCCAGCTCGGCCATTGCTCTGTTCTGTATACAAGGTGAGCGAAAGACAAATGGAGAGAAAAATACTTGCTTTCTTCCCAGTTTTCCTCCTTGTACATCTGTTTCTCTGCTCCTTCTCTCTTTCTCCCCGCTCTCTCTCCTTCCCTCCTTCCCTCCCTCCCTCCCTCCCTCAGTTCAGCCGTTTCTGAGTTCTAATACCCTAATTATGTCACAGAATTTGCCTCTTGGTTCTATTAGTCTTTTTTTAGAAATAAAGATAATGACACCAAAGCATCTTAAGGAGCCATGAAAGTGGGTGGAATGTCTGAGAGTCTTCCCCGCATGGTCTCCCAGGAGGAAGGGATGCTTTCATTCTGTTTCTCTAGGAGAGAACTTTGGGGAAGGTTTCCCAGTTGGCATCGCAGGCCCTTGGTCCGCTCTCTGGGTGCATGTGGATAATGGCACGTGTCTGTCAGTGTAAGGCATTTAAAACCCCTGCGTCAGGCTGAGCCCGGCAATCAGGGCCCCTGTCCCAGCTACATGGGCGGGTGTTTCGTGGAGGACAGCCCTGCAGTGGGAATGCTCAGCTGCATGTAGACCAGGGAGGACAGGCACACTGGTCTCAGTTCAGTGCCCTCCACATTCAGTGCACTCGTCACTCCCGCAGATACTCAGGAACTATTTCCCCAACGCCTCCCCAGGCATCCAGCACTGTTCTGATGCTGGATACTACAAGTCAAAAGCTGGGATTTGGTGGGAGGGGATGGGTGAGGGCGTAGTCAGTCAAAAAGAAAACAACTCCCAGCAGAAACAGAATAGGTATGAAAGTCCCTTGGAATGTGGGAGGATAATTCATTAAGTATATATGCTCTTACCAACCAAAAAATAAAAAAAGAACTAAGGAAGTGAGGAACCATTTCAGTAAGCGAGGAAATGTGCAAGGGAAGAAAGGAATTTGAATTCTATCATTGTTCTACCTATTCTTCCTCCAGCCCCCTTTATTTCCCTGAAACTTGCAAAGTTTAGGTCTTCAAACACTCTTTGTTAAAAAGAAATCCCATGATCTGTTATCCACTTTAATTCTCTTCTTGATTGATCAAATGAGCGTGGTAAAGAGAAAGAACATGAGTATTAATTAAATACCTACTAGACACAAGTAATGAGTATGATACTAAATTAAATACCCATTTAATATTCATGGATGCTGCTCAGTCAGTTTTGAGATGAAGGATCCGGGGTTAAAAATGTACCAGCAGCTTGGACCGCTGATCTCATGGGGGTGGGCTTTGAGCCTAGGTCTACGTGACTCCAAAGTCTGTGTGAGTTTTGCTGGGCTGGGTGACCTTCCACAGAATCATTCAAGTGTGTATTCCCACAACTGCCATTCATTCCAACAGCAAACAGAAATCATTACTATTTAGGTCTGCTTCTATAAACTGAGATCAACAAGCACCTACTCAGTGCTGACGTTCCCATCACACTAGCTTCCTATTCCCCGCACAGCAGCTCACTGTGGAATGGAAGTCCGACAAAGTCAGCAGCATTGTCGGGTAGTAAGAGCCTGGGCTTCGGTGTCAGAGTGTCAGGCAGACTGGGGCACAAGTTCTGACTTCCCTATTTTTACTCACCGTCATGTGGCCAAATGGCTTCATATTTCTGCCTCAACTTTCTCATCTGCAATATTGGGACAACAGCAGGAGAGTCTATCTCAGATGACCTTTCTGAGTAACAAATGAGTCACTGTGTGCGAGTATTTAACATGGTGCCTGGCAGGTAGAAACTACCCAGTATGTGTCTGTTCTTATGCTCACTGTCTCATTGGGCAGTATGTTTGTTGAAAGTGTCCAGCAGTTGAATTTGTGTCTCATCATAATCTAGCCAACCTCCTCCATCTTTATCAAGTCTTTGACCTCCTACCTGTATCTCCTGTGGTTGGTTTTAGGTGCTCACCTGGATGTGGAAAGACTGCAGGGATTGCAAGCAGGCCTGCAATCTGATGATGTGCAACTCCAGCTCAAGATTTCTTCTAAAATAGCAAAGGTAATGACATGGAGGATTGGCCAAGGGCTGTAAAGACGATTCCAGATAGACTTTCAGATGAGTAAGCTGTGTACAGCTCAATACCAAAGAAGGCAGCAGCATAGCCATTCAAGTAGAATGAAAGACCTTTGTCCTGTCGTTTATGAACTCTGGGTTGACATGTGCACAGCTGAGGCCTACTACTGCTCATTTCATGCTCTGGGAAACCTTGTCAATCAAGCAGCCCTCTCCAGGCTGAGGGAGGCAATGGATGGAGTAGAAGGAACGAGGGCTATAGAGTTAGTCAGGTATACTGCTCAAAGCTCAGAATCCTCAACTTCAAAATAATGACCTAACCAACCTCTCAGAGATGTTGTGAGGACTGGTTGATCAATTCATTCATTTATTCAATCATTCATTTACTCACCTAATATGCTCTGGGCACCTACCATATGCCAGACTTTGTCCTAAGCTCTAAGCACAGCAAAAGACAAAATGCCTGCCTTCATTGAGCTTGCATCCCAGTAGATAGAGTCCGGCAAATAAATATCAGGTCAGGAAGTGATCACTGAGAAAAATAAAGTCCAGTAAAGAAAGGTTAAAGTCCTGAAAGAGGGAAGCATGCAGATATCTGGAAAGAACATTCCAGGCAGAGGGAAAACAGCAAGTGCAAACACCCTGCCGTGGAGAAAGACGTAGATAATGAAATTCGAGAGATAGTCCAGGGCTGATTCAGGAACCTTGCAGGCCTTGTTAAGGACCTTGGCTTTTACTGAGATTGAAATGTAAAGCCAGCGGAGGGTTATGAGCAGAAGAGTCAGGCCCACTACCTACCATTGTACCAGTTGTGAAAAATGCACAAGTGCACCCCCCGTGTGAGGCAGCATCACTCCTAAAGTAGACATTGTAGAGTTGTATGTATTATGGCAGCTAGCCCCAGATGTCAGTGAAGGGTCCAACAAAGTCCTTCAGAATAGAGGACAGAACACCTTTACCTAATTTGCAAAAACATTTTATGGACTAGTGATGTTCTGTGAGGGGGAACATGACTGAATGTATGTTTCTGAAGAGTCATCTGACTGCTATGTTTAGATTAGAACATAGGCTGGCAAGAGTGAAATTGGCCTGTTGTGAAAAACTTTGGAGAAACTACAAGAATCTAGGTGTGAGATTAGGAGACTTGGACTAAGGAGGCAGAAGTGGTGACAACAAGAAAGTGATCAGAATATGGGGAAAAAGCAAAATGGGGACTTGAGGGAGGGGACATATGTCACATGGCTAAGAATGTCTGACAGTTGATACGTACTCAAAAACATGAGTTTCCTTCCTTCCTTTCTTTGTAAACCAACACCAATCACAATGTGATTTTTTTTAAAAAAAAGAAGAGAAGAAAAAAGATGACCATTTTTCCCTTATGAAGTATACTATATCACTTTAGTTTGGAGAGAAAATTGCATCAGCAGACCTGGCTTGGGATAAATGTAAACTGACAAAAAGGCAACTCCAGGGAAAGTTTGCTTCAAGGCCAAAGGTCATGTCTATGTCCTATTTTAGTATTTTCCCTGGTGTCTAAGGCCGCAGCCCTATGCTCACTGTTTGCCACGCCCACTGGTCTCCAACATCCCAGAACAAGGAATAAGTGTGTGTGGTGGGTGCCTGGACATGAAGCCAGGTGGTGGCTAGCGTGCATTTCTCCGGCACATCCTCAGGTGGTGAGTAAGCTCATCCCGAGTGGAGAGATTCTCATGTTCCTGGAGGAGACCCTGGATGGTCTGGAGAGCCTCAGCGCCCCCTGTGCCACAGCCTGTGGCCTGTGGATGGTCGCCGCCCTGAAGGAGCAGGGAGCTGCCTTGGAAGATCAGGTACACTGACTGCGCGGCTGACAGCCGAGCACAATTCCCACCCTTCTGAGGAAGATGCCTTTTCCCACCAACTCCGCTTTGCCTTTTGAAATTGCTACATATCCTGTGAGACCCAGATCAGATGTCCCTTCAAAGAGACGCCAGTTAGTCCTGGATCCCCCCGTCCGTCCTGTGTACCTCATGCATACCATCGGCCATACACTCGCACACACACAACTCTCTGAGTACATGCCCAACAGCCTCTAGCAGACCACCCACTTCTTTTGAGAGTTCTACATCTTATCCACCTCTGGTAAATTTCCCACGGTGCTTAGGCCAAAAGCAGCCTTTCACTAAACTGATTTTAAGAAAAAAGACCCAGTGCATCAACGATTCTCCTGAATAAGAGAAAGGCTGTGTGCAGAATCAATGATCACTTTTAGCGTCTTTTATAATTCACCAACCACCAATAGGCTGACCATACACGCCCTGAGCCTTTCACATCCTAGAGGGGAAATGACGACGTAATGCTGGCTTTGGCTTTTTCTTTTTAGCTGTTGGAGATCTTGGGCATCATTTACTATCACATGCCAATCCTCAGGCAGAAGGCGGACAGTTTTCAGTTCATTCTGGAAGCCATCTCCCAGATAGCCAGCTTTCACACGGAGGCAGTTGTCGCGAACCTTTTACAGAAGCCTCTGCCCTTTGACAGGTAGGTTCTGACTGAACCAGTCCCTCCTCCCAGGAAAGGCTACCCTGTAGGGCATCGGGGAAGGGCTTACTGTTTGAAAGGTAGCGAACAAAGGCTGAAAGCAACAAAGCTCGAAAATATCTCATTAATTTAAAAATTAATGTTTTCCCTACTGTGTGTGTGTTTATATATAACATATGCATATATACACACTCATTGAGCGATATTTTTTTCTTAAATACACCATGGGAATAGGTGAATATTAGAAAGTGAATTTTTCTCCTCTTTTTGGTCGCCCAGAATTCACCTTTTTGAGAGGCTTCTGTCTTGGTGGACATTAGCATACCTCAGGAACCCAAGGCCAGAACGCGGGATTGTTAAATAACAGCCTTATTGCCCCCAGGCATGCTAACATGCCCCTCTGCCTCGCAATGCTGGCTAGACATAACGTGGTTTTAGAGAGAATCCGATGGACACGCTCCTACTCCAGGGAGTCGTGCCTTCGCTTGCTGCCCTGCTGCCCTAGGGACACGAAGACGCTGTGGAGGGCTCTGGCTGAGAACCCCGCCTCCAGCAGCAAGCTCTTGCGAGCCTTGACGGTCAAACTGGACAGCGGGCTAGAGGACGACCTGGCGGGCATGGATACCATCTCAGTGAGTGGGACCGCCCCGCCCACCACATGCCTGCTCCCACCTGGAACTTGATGTATCATTTGTCATACTTCTCCTCTCCTGCCCTGATTTTCAATCAACTCCAGTTTATAACAGACAAATGGTGGCAGTAACTGTGTCTGCGGCTACCATTTTCAGAAGCAAATTTCTCAGCAGCCCAAAGAAAATCTGCGTTTCCAGATTTCCAGATTTCCAGATTTGTCTTCAGGATAGCTGAAGAGACCCTCTTTTTTTGAAAGACCTCATTTCTGGAGCACACGTCATTTCACCGCCGTGTGGAGCCGCCCAACATGGCAGCCCAGAGAGAGAAACATAGTCTGAGCTGAGAAGTTTTCAGACCAAGCCTTCCTTTTTCTTTTAATTTTTTATACGTTTTTTTTATTGATTTCAGAGAGGAAGGGAGAGGGAGAGAGAGATAGAAACATCAATGATGAGAGAGAACCATTGATCGGCTGCCTCCTGCACGCCACCTACTGGGGATCGAGCCGCAACCTGGGCATGTGCCCTTGACAAGAATCGAACCCAGGGCTCTTTGGTCCACAGGCTGACGCTCTATCCACTGTGTTAAACCAGGAAGGGTCCAAGTCTTCCTTTTTACCATGAGTGTGGTCAGCCTGGGAGACAGTCGTTTGGGGAGAAAACTTGCAGATCAGCCCAGTGAGAGTGTGTCCTTGGAAGAAAGGAGCCTGTCTGACCCGGGGTCCTTTCTCCCCTCAGGTGGCCTGTGCTATCCAGGAAGTGATATCCACAGGCACCCCTGTGGCCAGCTTGTACCCACAGCTGTTCGCTCTCCTCCTGAAGCTGGTCAGCTGCACCCTGGGCCAGAAGATGCCCACTCCTGCCATGAGCTACAGGCGGCGGGTAATGCAGCAAGGGGAGCGACAGCAGATCTCGGACCCCTGCAGGTAAGTAGCCAGGCAGGGAAGGGCCTTGTAGAGCTGTCCTGATCACAGGCTGCAGAGCCGCGACTGCAGAAGTCAAGGCCAGGGCCTTCTGGCATAGCCTCAACTACCCATTAAGATATAGGGCTCTCTCATCCCTAAGCCATGGAACAAATCTTCCCTGAGCCCATACCCAGCAGAATTGCCCAGAGCCATCACAGAACGAATGAGCAGCTGTCTTCTTCCCAGATGGCCCACTCTGTTTCCTCTGTTCCCTTTAGTGGAGAATCTCTCTACACAGGATGAGCTATATTATAAAATCTTTACCAAAGATACTATTACTTACCAACTTAGTAAGCAATAGTATCTTTGGTTAAGATATTTATAATATCTTTAGTAAAGATATTATATAATTTATATAATGTCTATAATTATACTCGCATGCACACACACACACTAGGGGCCCGGTTTGTGCACTGGGGGGAGGGGGTGTCCATCAGCCCGGCCTGTACCCTCTTGCAGTCTGGGACCCCCTCGGGGGATGTCCACCTGCTGGCATGACTGGCCAGCCTGGGTGAGGGGCTGATGGCAGTTTGCAGGCTGGCCAAGCCTGCCCCACCCCCGCCGCCACGCCACTCCTGCCGCTGCCTGCCCCGCCCCCACAGATGCTTTTAAATCACTGTCATTAACTGGAATAGACACCACAAATCACAGGCATAAAAGCTACATGGGCTTTGTTTTAACTATGTCATTTATTTAAAAGGGTCACAGGAGAATGTAACACCCAGAGATGTTCTCATGTGCTTCCTGCTTGCTTTCGCCTGGAAAGTACATGCACACCCCCCACACCCCTCCCATGCTCTGTCTCTTATGTGCACACACACACGCCCCTCCCATGTTCTGTGTCTCTCGTGTGCACACACACACACACACACACACACACCCCTCCCATCCTCTCTGTCCCTCTCACGTGGGCTGCACACATGCTCGGTGGCTGCCCCGCTTGGTCTGGGCTAGAAGGGGAAAGAGGGTCCAGTCATGCAGAGGCCGTGGCAGAGGCCTCAGGGCAGGGGGCTCTCGGTGGACAGCACAGAGGGTGCAGGGGAGCCTTCTGCTCTGATCACCACGGCCTCAACCCCTCCCCCATGAAATACGTGGGGGACAGATGCATCTTCCGTTGGCCTCAGACTCCCACTTTGCTCCCGGGAATGCCCTTTTCCTTGGGCACAGTCCTCCCCAGTTTCAGGGAGCGGGGAGGAGGCGGGTCAAGCCTGGCGAAGAGGGCAGAGGTGCTTAGAGAGGCGTTGAAAGGTCTCCCGGGCCAAACACCTATTCCCACCCCTCCCTGGTCTGCACCCAAAACACGTGGGGCCCAGGCCTCTGGCTTGTGCAAGGTTCCTGGGAGCGAGGAGGGACAGGCCAGCGAGTCTGCAGCAGCAGGCGTGGGCTCTCCCAGGTTCTCTGACCCAACCCACACCGCCCTCCCAGCACCGCCTTACAGTCATCCACTGCCACCCTGTCCTTCCAGGAGAGCCCACCCCCACATGTCCTTGCTGCTGCAGGAGGAGCAGAGCTCTGGGGCCCACAGGGTGCCCACCTCCAACCCAGCCAGGGCCCCCGCCGCGGCCTGCTCCGCTCCCACCACTGCCTTGCCACACCCAATGCTGCTCGCTCCGTGGCTGCCATCTTGGCTGGGCTAATTTGCATACTGCTGCGCTGATTGGCTGGTGGGTGTGGCTCGGCTGGTGGGCGTGGCTTAGGCATCTCAGAGAGATGGTTAATTTCCATATTACTCTTTTATTAGAGTGTGTGTGTATACATACACACACACACAAAAAAAAACAAAACAGGCAGCTTCACTGAGAGTAGTTGACTCACCAAGGGCTTGTATACAGTCAAGGAGAAGAAACCAGAAGAAGGAGCAAAGGAGGTTGGGAAGAGATAGTAGGATCAGCCCAGAACTCACCACTACTTCAAAAAACCAGGACTTATTTTCCTGATAGAGAAATAATTGATTTCAGAGAGGGAGAGGGAGAGGGAATCATTAATTGGCTGCCTCCTGCACACCCCCTACTGGGGATCGAGTTCACAACTGGGCATGTGCCCTGAATTGAATTGAACCATGACCTCCTGGTTCATAGGTCAACAACCACTGGGCAATAATGGTCACCCATTAGCCACTGTGAGATGCATTCTGACTTCTGAACCACTGTTTTAGAATCAGTGAAATATGGTCTTTTTTCAGTTCCCCTTCTTTAGGGCTTCATTTTCTCTTAGGGCTTCGTTTTCTCATGAGAAGTTGGCGAGATTGTGTGGCATTATTTACCAGCTCAAATCATCTCCATGTTCCTTTTGATCCTAAAACTAAAGTGTGAGGTCAGGCTGCTTGTATTTCCCTGGCACAATATCCATTAATCCAGGAGAGAGGGACCATGGTGGGAAAGAGGAAGAGTGAACCCAGGTTGACTTATCCTTGTGATGCCAACTGGTCCCCCACCCCCCAGGCTCTCAACCACAACTCTGAAGTTCGTGCAAGCGCAAGCCATGAGAGAAGGCCTGGCCAAGGAGTCTGACGAAGGCGACAACTTATGGACACTGCTCCACAGTCCCAGCACCCACCACATGGGAGTGTGTGCACTGTCCAGGTAACCTGCCAATGTCCAAGAATGAGACACAAAGGAGAAAACTCAGAACGGGCAGCTTCACTGAGAGCAGTTGACCCACCAAGGGCTTATATACAGTCAAGGAGAAGAAACAAAGAAGAAGGAGCAAAGGGGATTGGGAAGAGATGGTAGGATCAGCCCAGAACTCACCACCCCCTCAAAAAACCAGTGATACATTGAGCAGTTCTAGGCACATGGCATTTACTAGTACATTGGGCTGCTGGTATGCAATCTCTTTCCTGGAACATTCCTTCTTAGAGGACTTATTTTCCTGATAGAGAAATAGACTAAAATTTCCTCCATTGTTTGGCAATAAATAAGCCTCTGCTACAACTGGGAGCTTGTATTTTCTAGGAGCATGGCCGTGTGGCACCAGGGAGTCACAGTGGACATCATGGAGCAGCTCCTCCCATCACTCACCTCCTCCTCGGAGAACTACCGCATAACCGGCACAGCGTTCTTCTCTGAGGCAAGGCCAGCAGCCCTCACAGCAGGCTTGCATTGCCTCTGTGGTATTTCTCTCAGGGACCTGCAAGGGGACCTTTGGTAGTGGAGGGATCTGGCCACTTCCAGAGACATGGCACCTGAGCAGGGAGGGAGAAAAACATAGAGCCCACTCTCAACCTCTTCCTTCCCTCTGGTCTTCAAAAGTCAACCTCCCAGGACAGAAGAGGGTGGAGAATAAATGTGAGAGGGACAAAACAAAAAGGCATATTACTGTCCCCCAGACTCCAGGATAAAGGCAGTCCCGCCTGGTCCAGACTTGTCATTGTCACTAACTCCTGTTTTCCGTGCCCCGTTTTCCCATTTAGTTTAATTAAAAACATCTTCTTAACTGGGTATTCTGTTGTCATCACCACATAACCTTGACCTGTGGGCTGCTCACATCCAGAGCTTAGCTTCTGCAAGACTTGCTTGTTCACCGAGGACCCTTCCCCCTCTGCTCCATGGGCAGCTGAGCCTCCTCTTCAACTGTAGTTCTGATGCCTTTGCCACTCTCCTGAAGGGAAGCCACTCCCTTAACTAAAGGGGAGGAGTGTGTTGATTTCAGCTCATGAAGGAGCCGATCCTTTGGAGGCACTGGAATCTCCATGATGTGCTCATCTTGATGGATCAGAGTGCCTGGGACTCCAATGCCACTTTGAGGCAAATGGCCATCCGAGGGCTTGGTAATACAGCTTCTGGAGCCCCTCAAAAGGTAACAGGAGGGTTGGGGGAGGGTGTTGATACTTTATTTAAAAAGAGTTTGAAATACTTATTTACAAACCCACTTCTGGTTGAAAGAAATTAAGGATAGATCCCAATAAATTGCTGAAGTTGTAGCTCTTGAGTTGCCATACCTGTGACCCTAACAAATGTTCAGTCCCCTTGTCTGGGGTCTTCTACCCTATTCCAGATACACATACAACAGGTTTTGAGATTGAGCAACTCTATTTCAAAATAGGTGCGGAAGCATAAGCAGCTAATGTTAGAATCTGTCATCAGAGGTCTGTACCACCTGGCCCGCACCGAAGTCGTCTGTGAGAGCTTGAAGGCTCTAAGGAAGATCCTGGAGCTGCTCACAGACCGAGACGTGAGCTTCTACTTCAAAGAAATAGTGCTGCAAACAAGAACCTTCTTTGAAGACGTAAGTGAGCCTGTTCAGGAATCTTCCCTCCCCAGAAGAAGTGAGTGAACACAAAGAGGTTCAGGTAGTGCTTGTAGCAGACAATGTTGGTGTCCCGTCCATATTCGTTGGCCTGCCCAGAGGTTGCCTGCCTCTGAGCTCACCTGCACAGAGGTCACCTGAACAATTCCTCTGGGGCTGTTAGCTTCCTGTGTCTCTCTGTGTGAAGGGACTCTCTGGCCTGGGGATCATAACTGGTCTGAGCAGGGTGGGCTAGACATTAGAAAAGGATCCTCAAATGATAAGAAACAGGAGTTTGTAGACAAACTCCCTACTTTCCTCGCCCTTCGGGATTGAGCTCCACCTTCTCACAAGGGTAACATACTCATTAATATTCCCTGCTGTAGCTTTTGTCTCTTCCCTATCTCATTCCCACTCCCCATCATGCTTCCTGGGCTCACCTCCTAAATTGATTACTTATGTCTAAATCCTCATCTCAAAGTGTGCTTTGGGGGAAATGCAAGTTAGGACAATACTCAGTACTGAATTAGGGCCCCCATAAGACGTTGTCCTCCAACACTACCTTTTCCACATCCAAGAGTCAGACGCTCAAAACGCTTAGCTGGTTCATTTCATCCAGGGATCAGTAGGAACCACCTCTTGGGCCAAATCCTACCCAGAGCATCTTTTTGTGAATTGGGTTCCACTGGAACACAGCCACGCTGGCTGCATGGAGCACGCTCACTGGTTGCATAATGTCTGTAGCAGCCCTTCCACTTCATTTGCAGAATTGATTAGTTGTTACAGAAACCAGATGCCCCACAAAGTCCAAATGATTTACTGTCTGGTCTTTTAGGGCAAAGTTTGTCAACCCCCTGATCTTATAACCCGAATCTCAGAAAAACACCAGGCAGCCATCCTATCCTGGGCAGGGGAAGGTCATTTTCCTTTATAACTTCTGGGAAATTTGATTTCGTAATTTGTTTTTGGTGTATGCACTGTCATCGGTGTAAAAATCTATTTCACATCTAACTTAAATAGATGTTTTTGTGATCTGAACCTGTTTTTTCCGTGTTGTGTTGTCAGAGGATATGGAAGACTGCAAGTTGCCTCCTCCTGAAACATTAAGGCTTTATTCAATTACCTATTTACCTCCAGTCTCCAGACTGGAAAGTCTTTGTTTCCTTCATTATTCATCTTAACCTAATTGTTCAGCTCCTGCAGTATTTGACGGGCCAGTGACTGTGCTGTACTTCTCAATGAGGCCAGAGAAATATCAAACGTTATCTAAAGAAAAAGTACCTCAGATCTCCTATTTTCCTAGTCATTCACTCCTTTTCTTAAAAACATTTTTGCCCTTTTTTTTGTGACTCTTTGGCAATATATTAACTGTACAGATCTCCAGGTTTTAGCCTGCAATATATGCCCACTGTCAGTAATTCTCCGGTTTCGTATTTGTCAGTGTCCCTTGTTTATTTACCTGTTAGCCTCAACCTGACCTTTGAAAGGAGCTTTCTGCTCATTTCCAACTACTTTCTCCATTGTGTCAGGATTACTCTTAATTCCCATCTGGTTCTCAGAAATGTTTACTCAGGTCAGCATCTTCTGTAAAATAACAAATGTGTTCTCTTTTTCCATTACAGACAGTTGATGACATCTTTAACAACAAAGGGCTGAACTCCCCACTGTGGAGCCCCATCTGCTTGTTAGGTTTCCTGGGGTGGTTCTTGACCTCAATGATCGTAATTCTCTTAGATCTGAGCCTCCAAGAGTCGCACATTCACCTGCAACGTTAGTGGTGGAGACCATCTTTTTCCGTCTTATTGCAGAAAAAAAAAAACAATTGAAAATCTTGCCGGTTAGGTTAGACCTTTCTCATTTCTAATACGGATCAATTCCATTACATTTGCATAAAAATTAGATAAGACTTGGGTCATAGCAATGACATGCAATTTATTCTCCAGTAATACTCTCTTTCTGCAAACATATTTAGCTATACTTTATGATACTTTGCCGTTATGGTTTCTACAGATTAAACATACAATTTTGTGGTCTCCAAATCCCCCCCCCACCTTTTTTAAAAAAAATATTTAAATGTTTTCCAGGACTTTGCAGAACATGAAGACACTTTGATGAAATGGTAGAACAGAAAATAAGGCTGCGATCCCAGCTCCAGGCCCAGCTTGCTGCTATTTCCCACACTGTCACACTGTCACCCTGAGTAATCACCTCAGTCTCTGTGACTCGTCTTCTCCACTCAGCACAAGGACATTGAACTCTAATGTCTCTCCCAGCACCCAAAACCCTTGTGCTACTTCTTTTTTCTGCTTTTTTGTCATCCCAATTAACTGATCCTTCCTTAACCTATCATGAGGCCATCGATTTTAGAAAATTTGAAATATTTCTTTAAGTAAATCTTTTGGGGCACTCTATTATTAATTAGTCTTCTTTCTTTTTTAAAAGAATACCTTTTGAAATATATCCTGACCACATTCCTAGGACATTTCTATTGCACAAGGTCACATCTCATGTGTTCATTTAACTCTGCCAGCCCTTTCACATAGACCAGCATTATTTTTTTTCTGGATGATCTTTATTAACTTCCTTTTTGGTGGCATTTTGTTTGTGTGTCCACTTAATGCATTTAATGTGCCTTCAGAATTAACTTCTCTACCTTCCCTTTCTTTCTTATATTCATGGGAACGCTTTTGATTGGCCCTTGTTTATTGCTAACCTGAATTTTATTCTGCTACTCAGGATGACTTTTCCTTTCATTCCCCTGCCCCCACATGGGTATTTTAATCTAATTTTCTAGACCTGGGGTTGGGAGAAAAGTGCTCCAGAGAATTCCTCCAGGTTTGTTAGAACTTTGAACCATTGGAAAAAATGGAAAATTTTTTCATTGGAAAAATTACCTGAGGTAATAGAAGGCATCTTTCTCTACCACTATGCCCTTTGATAGCTAAAAAATCTTGCCTACCATTCAGGACAACAAGAAAAGAAGTTCCAGAATTTCACATATACAAGAATAGAGCTAAGCACTTCTTTGTTCTCTCTTTCTTCCTCTGAGACCCAAAGCCCAAATTTCTAAACTGCCTGTAATTCCGTTAGAAAGTATTTGTACCAGGCTGGCATGGCTCAGTGACTGAGCATCAACCTATGAACCAGGAAGTCACTGGTTTGATTCCTGGTTGGACATATCCCCAGGTTGCAGGTTCGATCCCTAGTGTGGTATGTACAGGAGGCAGCCAATCAATGACTGTCCCTCATCATTGATGTTTCTATCTCTCTCCCTCTCTGAAGTCAATAAAAACAAATTTTTTTAAAGAAAGTATTTGGGAACTTGGAGAAGGGTCTTGGGCCTTGGTCAGTTTAGATTAAAAGCACCATAACCCTAGGCTCCTGATGCAATCAGGCTGGTCTGTGTAAATACAAAATAAACAGGAACTCTCCCTGGCCTTCTGCTTCTTGCTTCTCATTCCTGTGGTCACATTTCCACATCAGCCACTCAGAGGCAGCAACCAAGTCTCTGGTGCTGTGGTGTCCTTTAAACCCTTGACCCAGAGTCATTTAACCACAATGGTCATGTGGGTTAGCGAGCTGCTGGGAAGGGAACATCTCAGGGCTGTGACTGGTTGGTGCCCATGCATGGGTTCCAGCCTTCCTTTGTGAAATGGGGCGGGGCAGGGTCGGGTGAGGAGGGGGTGCTGGCTGGAAATGGCTGGAATGGGGGCTCACCGATGACATGCATCTGTCACCACAGGAGCAGGACGATGTGAGACTGACTGCCATTGTCTTATTTGAGAATCTGGCATCCCTAACAGGAAGAAGGTGGAAGATTTTTTTTGCAGAAGAAATTAAAAAGAGCATGATTTCATTCCTTCTCCACCTCTGGGACCCCAATCCCAAGGTTGGAGCTGTAAGTGGCCCCTGCACAGACCCCTGCACCGACCCCTGCACCTTCTCCTCTCCTGCAGCTGAAAGTGCCCGAATGCCCAGTGGCTGGGCTGGAGTCAGAACTGAAGTTCCCACTTGCAACTGAACCTGAAAACCACTTCTCCAGCCCTGGCTTCTCTCATGCCCTCTTCCCAAGCTTGCTCTTCCATCCTTGAAACTGGGAAGGTGCCCACCCCGACTAGGAAGCCCTTCATGTCACTCACTTCTGCTCTTCCTTGCCCAACACTAGTTGACATTTCTTCCTTCTGGAAGCGGGTCCAGCACTATGGACTGTGATGCAGAAAACTCTATCTTTCAGGCTTGCCGTGATGTCCTGATGGTCTCCATTCCTTTCCTGGGCCTCCAGGAACTCTATGGGGTATTAGATCGTCTCCTTGATGGTCAGGATCCACCAAAGGCCAGGGATTTCTATAGGCAATTCTGTGTGAAACTGGTGAGTGTGCAGTCAATGTTGCCTGGAAAAATCACAGGCAAGAGTCCCAGCAAATCCCAGAAAGAAAAACAACAGAGCAAGGGATCTCTGGTCAGATGCAGAACTGTCTTGGGAAGATGGCAGTGATTCTTGGTATTCTGCCATAATCCTGAGTCCTGGCTGGAATCTGTTCTAGATTCCTGCAACACGCCTGTCAATTAGTCCTGTAAGCCTAGTACTTTTCCGATTAAATGTAGGTTGGAATCACCATAAGACATCTTCCAATAGAATATGTAATGGCTGTGTGAATTTTGCTGGCCTTTATATTTTTCCTTCTTATGACTTCTCAGTTGCTGATTTTGAGGGGGGGAAAATCTCTTTCTGGTTGCCCACTTTGCAATACATATATCTTCTAGGCCAAGAAAAATCAGGAAATCCTCTGGATTCTCCACACACACTCATTCACCTTCTTCGGTAGCAACTGGGAGATGATCAGGAGTACAGCCATCAAACTCACAGGTGAGGGCACCTCTACATTCCCCCTCAGGTATGTCTGCTCTTTGTACCTAGTTTCACTTTGACTGCAAGTTTACTCCAACTTGAAAACTGGAATAATAATATGACAAGAAAGAAGGAGAGGAGAAAGAAAAGAAAAGAAAAAAGAAAAGGAAAGAAAAGGAAAGGAAGGAGGGAGGGGCAGGGGGAGGAAGGAAGGAAGGAAGGAAGGAAGGAAGGAAGGAAGGAAGGAAGGAAGGAAGGAAGGAAGGAAGGAAGGGGGGAAGGAAGGAAGGAAGGAAGAATGTTATGTCTTGCAACATCTCCTCTCAAAGGAACCTGTTCTCTTCGGGGAATGAAAACTTACATCTCCTGACTTTCCAACACTCACTCTGCATACTGGCCCTTCATGCTTCTTTTGGTTCCAAGTCTTTGCTCCTTCTTTTCCCCACGATTTTGCTTCAAGCCTGCTGCCCTTGCCTAAATGTTTTCCTTGCATAGCTTCTTAACATAAACCATAACACACTTAAGCTCAGTCAAGCTGAGAGCTTTAGCAGCAGCTAGATGCGAGTGCAAAGTGTGTTGGGGTGGGGCCAGCAGACCTTGGCTCTGCTGTGTGACTCTGGAAAATACACTTAACTTCTCTGTGTTGCCTCTTTGTCTGGTCTATAATATAAAAGAGCATGTAGGTGAATCTCTGAGAACCCTTCTATTATGTAATTCCAAGTCTTACCACGAAGTTTGTTCCAACTGATCAAGTCCACAGTGAACAGACCCCACTTTGAAGAGTAAGGATTCCTTATTGGATCAGGTATATGATCCCCCAACTGCACTGTAAACTTTTTGAGGACAGGGACCATGTCTTACACACATTTGAAACCCTGACAACCCCTGGCACAGCCCGGGGAGGACACAGTATGAGCTTTCTCAAATGCACGTTGAGTGTGTGATCACCTCCAGACACGGCACTCCAGACCCAAGGATCATGATCCTCGCATCCTCCTGGGGGTGTGGAGCACTGTGTAGTCTGTTCATTCATTTAACCTCTGACCAGGTGCAGAGTCTGACCTGACCCCTCGCATGGCCTCTTCCTTTATAATGAAATCAGCATCTTTTTCTCTTGTTGATTTTAGATGCCATTGTTATCAATCTGACCAACCAATATGTGGAGTTTTTAGACAAAGAACAACTGATCACACGTGAGTACCAGCCCTGGTTTCTGCCCAAGGTATTGTATTCTCAGAGAGAGAGAAACGAATGCTGCTCCAAGTTTCATGCCAGCCCAAAAACTGAAAACCCTAGTGCCCCGTTGTTGTCTCAGATGCTCCCTGTATGCTGGAATATCTCTGGGGTATAAGCCAAGCCCAGTCCCACCCTTTCCAGGCATCCTAGCCAACAGTTTTCCAGGTGTCTATTGATCGTAAGGTCAGGATCTCCTCTTACCTCATTTCAGTGTTAAAACACATTCTCAGCGTATGGCTCCAAATCCTACCTTTTAGGGTAAACTGAGAGCTTGGGAACTGGAGCCTACCTACGGCTGATCTTCAGTGGAGGGCCCGCAGTGCCACACATCCTGGGCCTTGACTCTCCTTCCCCACCGGACTCTGCTATTCTCTCCATCTTAGGGCTCCAAGAACTTCGTCAAGACCCCTGTATCAGTGTCCAGAGAGCAGCCGAAGCTACCTTGCAGACTCTCCTGAGAAGGTGTAAAGAGATGAACATCCTTCCATAAACCATCAGGAAATAAATTGCTGTTCCCATAACTGACTGCTCTCTTCCTCCTGGTAACTCACAAGCCTGCAGCATCCTAAGGAAAGACGTGGTGCCTGGATGGGGTCTGGAAGCGGTGTATTCCTCTCCTGCCGGGGTCTCCCTGGTGGCTTCCACAAGGGAAAAGTCACTCCCACAAATTCACAGCCATACAGGGTTGCCACAGGTTAGCCCTCTCTCTTGGAAAACTCAAATCCCAGCAGATACCAAAACACGACGGAACTGGAAACCATTCTGCCGCCATGAAGAAGAGGGCCCCTGCTATTTCCACACACAATCCTTTTTCCTTCTGTCTTAGCCAGCTGTGCATTACTACCCACACTCTTCTCTTTCTAATAACCAATGTGACAGTAAATTCTAACCTATCTGTTCTTTCTCGGATAATAATTTATGTGTCAGGACTCTGGCACATCTCTACAAAAGACCCTTTCTGACATTATGTTAAATCTCATGGTCTCCTCTCCATTTTTAACCCAGAGCATTCCTCCCCTTACACGCGTGTGTGTATGTTGTATGTGTGCATGTGTGTGTGTTAACCTTATGATAGCATCTAAATCATAACTCTTTAATCTTTTCCACACTGCATACCTGAGAGGTTATATACATGAAGTGGTATACATAAAAAGAAGTTTCTAACACAGAGCCTGGTACTCATTCAACACCACCACCATCCTGATTATTTATCAGCAACATTAGCCAATAGAAGTATCCCTTTACACACTCCCATTACTTCCATTCTAGTCTCTTCATCCACAGATTCTTTGAGGAAGCATCTTTTGTTCCTGTAAAACTTTCTAAGGACTGAAGGAATCTTCTAGGTCAGAGATTTTAGGCCAATCGGTTAGCCAATATTTACTGAGTGTCTACAATGTATAAGGCATTGTTGTAGCCACATATTTACAAATTCTACCTCATGGAGCTTATTCTATGAAATCTGTGTATCAATTCTAGAGGCAGGAGTCAGCCTCCAAGGCAATGTGATCCTTGCCTCCTGGAGTCCACGTGGTCTCCTCCTGAGATAGTAGAAAAATGAAAATGGCCTGTGCAATCAATACAATATTTCAGAAATGACCAAATATGACTTCTGAGGCAAGGCCATCAATGGGCATTGCACTCTCCAGAGTCATTCGCTTTGGGGGAAGCTAGCTGCCATGTCATGAGGACCCCCACTCAGCCCAGAAAGAGCTCCAGAGCAAAGGACATATGCCTCCTGCCAACACCCAGGGCTAGCTTCCTAGACATTTTAATGCTCCGTCTTGGGAATAAATCCAGGAGCCCCATTGAAAGTCTTCAGATGATTGAAGCTTCAGCTGACACATGAACGGGATGATGAAATGAAATACAGAATGCCCAGTTAAATCTGAATTTCAGGTAAACAATATATTGTCAGTAAAAGTATGTCCCGATTATTGCATGGGACCTACTTAAAGAATTATTTATGGTTTGTCTAAAATGCAAATTTAACTGAGCATCTTGTATTTTATTTGCTAAGTCTGACAACCCTACTGTGTAACCTAATGACAGCCTCAAGCCAAAATCACTAAGCTAACCTCCTCCTGAATTCCTGAACCACAAAACTGTACAAGATAATAAATCTCTGTTGTTTGAGCCACTGGGTTTTGAGGTAATTTGCTATGCACCAGTGGACAACTGTCATGGAGGGCTCATGATCCCACCAAAGTTGTATGCAAATTTCTGAGTATAATTGCATAGGTGCATTTTCTGGGTAATGGCTTTCATTAAATTCTTAATGGAGCTGGAGGTCGTTTCCAAACCTAACACGTGAAACGGAGCAAGGAAAGAAGGCAAGGAACGTGGATTGCGTTGACCTCTTTGGGCAGTTCAAGTCCAGGGGCTTTATGAAGCAGCTCTGCCCAGAGCTTTCTGCAGGGACAGATGCTCTGTGCTGACTTTTTTGTTTTAATCGCATCCCAGCTCCATCTCTTAGAGCCGTGTTCCTCGGGAAAGTCATGTTACCTCTCTGTTACTCCCGTTGCAACATCTGTAAAATTAGGGTAATAATTGTCTACATCAAGGAGCTATTGAGAGGACTAAATGCATTAATGTACAGGTAGAGCAGTTAGAACGTGGCCCGGAGTCATTGTTAAGCAAATGTTAACTATGCAATATTAATATTTATTAATAATATTAACAAACGGCCCTGACCGGTTTGGCTCAGTGGCTAGAGCGTCGGCCTGCGGACTGAAAGGTCCCAGGTTCGATTCCGGTCAAGGGCATGTACCTTGGTTGCGGACACATCCCCAGTAGGGGGTGTGCAAGAGGCAGCTGATCGATGTTTCTCATCAATGTTTCTAACTCTCTATCCCTCTCCCTTCCTCTCTGTAAAAAATCAATAAAATATATTTTTAAAAAATAATAATAATATTAACAAAAGTATCATTAGAATCACGGGCACTAACATAAACTCAGTGACTGGTATATAAAGCCAGCTGACTATCCAACCCCAGGGGGCGATGTTCCTGACCTTGGGAGGCTGACAATGAAGCAGCCCCTCCCTCCATTCAGCCCTGCCCAGCAGCAGGCAGGCACTCCTATCTCTGGCTGCCTCCTAGTCTCTGCAATACCCCATCGAAGCCTTGTCACTGGCTCTCATAGGAGACAGAGTGAGCCACAGTCAGGCTGTGTGACAGGAGAAATTTAGATCTATTTGCTCTCCCCAACAATTATGTCCATTAATCCCAACGACTACTATTCACTGCCACCAGCCCTGCCTGCTGTCTGCTTTCCCTGTAGGGCCTCGCTCAGCCTCTGCATTTCCTCTCCAGGGACCAAACACAGGCCTATTCCCCTAGTGAGAGAGTCTCAGGAAAATGGAATTACAGAGCGAGCATGTGCTCAGGTACTGTTGAAGAAATTACTGAATCTGTTCCGCCTTGCTCCTGCGGCCTGCCTCGCCATTGCTAGCGCGTGTAATCATTTTTCAGCTCGTGTTTACTTGAAACTGGAGAGACTGTGATGTTCACAGGCCACTTAACAGGCCAGCGGAGCTTTACAAGGAGCTGAATCACATTGTTTTGCAACTCAGTGCTCTGCCCTTTAACCCAACAGTGAGAGCCAGTGTTTTGCTGGTAAATCAGAGCCATTGAGCTTGGCTGACCCAGCAAAGAAGGCAGTTTCACCAGAAAAGAGGAGAGCAAAGATCACAGATGGGAAGAAAGAACAGGCTCTCAGAGACAGAAGCCAGGGGAATTGCTTAATGAGAACTGTCCCTGCATGGCCATAGCTCTAAAGGATAAACACTGGACCAGCCGCTTCTTCTGAAGCTCTCAAGATACTCTGAGATAATAGCAACGATTTTCTAATAGTGTTTTATTATGACTTGATTTAGTCCTCTATCCCTCCATTACCCTTCATGTTACCTAAGTATAGAGTGGACAGCACGTAGTCGGTCAGGCATGGGGCACCTGGGAGCTAAGCAGGAGCTTTGATCTAGGTCCCTGACAGAAAGCACCTTTCTGGCAAGCAGTTTTATGCAGCTGCAGCTGGGAGTGAGCACTTCCTCCAATTTCTCTTTTTTACTTATTTACTGCAGATATACTTAAATTAGGGTGGTATAAAACATGGAGGAGTCAAGAGCAACATGAGGAAAAGATAGTGGGTTTTATTAGCAAAATGTGTTTGTGTGTGCGCACATGGCCTGAGAAATGGCATTTGCTTCTTACCTCTATTTTGTCAAACTATTTATCCAGTGAAACATCCTTACTCTTTGTGTTCCTTTTGGACAAACTTTCCTGGGTTTTATTTATTGAATTATGTGGGTATCCTGAAAGCAAGATAGATTTGGAAACACAATTTTATGAACATCCGTGACTCATAACTTATTTTTCCATTTGAGAGCCACCAAAAAAAAAAAAAGAAAGAAAAAAAATCACAAGAGATCCGTCCTTCTGCGTTACCTACCACTCCCTCCCGATAGTCCCAGCGGTAAGTCCGGAGGATTAAGTTGGCCAGTGCTCTAACACCTTCTTACCTGCACAGTCGTCAGAAGGAGGCTCTGTCTTGGAGATGGAGAGCCTGGGGAACTGCTCATCAGCCTGCAGAACAGGTCAACCAGGACTTTTTACTTTCAGAGAGAGGAGTAGGGAGCTGGAGTTGACCTTGACCCCAGTGGAACATTAGAAAATCATTAATTACCCCACATCCAACCTTCAAAGTTCTGCTCAGAGTTGGGATCATGAGACTGGGCCAGACCTATGGACAGAGGTGGACAGGCCTATGGACAGAGGTGGAGCAGGGTAGTCAGGCCTGTAGGCAGGACTTGTGAGATGGCCATTTTCCAGTCTGTAACATTCTATAGAAGATAGAATGAAGTCCCATATGACTATCGCAGGAAGGTTTCGTTAAGAGATAAAGATGGCTAATTAGTGGAGCACAAATATAGAATGACAACTTCAATCGAGTTATGCTGTATCTAGAAGACAGTGGGAAGCCAAAATAGTTCTTGATCAAGGTAGTGGAATTATCAAATCAGTGCGTTAGCATGTGACTAACTGTAAATAAACTGGCACATTAGAGAGTAGGTGATGGGCTTTTGGACTAAGAAAATATTTTAAGAAGAAATGGCAGGGCCAATTACTAGTAAGGAGATTGAAACAGTAATCAAAAACCTCCCAACAAACAAAAGTCCAGGACCAGATGGCTTCACTGGTGAATTCTACCAAACATTTAAAGACTGTTTCATTAGCAACACATTAACTCTGCCCTGTCCGGGAAGACCGAGCTCAAACATGACATCCACAGGGAAGAAGAGAGGCAGCGCCATCGTGAAGCAGGGCGAGCACTCCCCTGGCAGGCACCAGAGCCATCTTCAGGTGTTCTGCTACCCAGCTGAGTGACTGTGGACGTGGGCATTTTATTGAGTATATATACAGGCAGCATAGTGAGCAAGAAGGAGCACAGAAGCATGTTGAGTCCCGACCTTCCCCCGTCTTCCTCTCACATGTAATGAATTTGTGTACCATGTCCATAGTAAACAGCCAGTCACTACACAAGATTTCTTTTTATTTATTTATTTACTTTAGAGAGAGAGGCGGGAGAGAGAGACATCAGTGTGAGAGTGAAATGCCCATCAGCTGCCTCTTGCATGCCCCGTCCTGGGGGGGATTGAACCCACAATCCCGGGCGTGTGCCCTTACCTGGAATCGAACGGGCAACATTTCAGTTCACAGGATGATGCCTAACCAACTGAGCCACAATGGCCAGGGCCAATCTTAAAGGAGACTCAGATCCTGAAAGTCTTATCATTACAGCAAAGTATTTAATCCTGTGGGGCTGCAAGCATCCAGTCAAATGGGTCTGTCCACAGTGTTCCATCACACTGATTTCAGAAGTTCCTCTTGCTTTCAGGAGTTAGGGCTCTTGATTAAATACTGTCCTCTTGCACATGTGAGCTGCACATGGTCTAACACTGCACCAATACGGAGTCTTTCACATTAATCACTTTCTTTTGAGGATATCTGATAAAATTTTCCTTCAATGAAAAAAATCCACTTCATCATTTTTAAAAATATATTATTATTGATTTCAGAGAGGAAGGGAGACGGGGAGAGAGACAGAAACATAAATGATAAGATAATCATTGACTGGCTGCTTCTTGCATGCCCCCCACTGGGGCTTAAGCTCTGAGCCCTGATTGGGAAACGAACGGTGACCTCCTGGTTCATAGGTCAACGCTCAACCACACCTGCCGGGCTCCACTTCACCATCACAGAAAATGCCTTTGACTTTCTGCTCCCAGCTCGCTTGGCCAGCTGATTGCTAAATAACGGACATTCATTCGGTATCACTCAAGCTTTAGTCTTCCAGCCATTTCCTCTGTCTCAAACCTCATTGGTCTGTTATGCCCCTAAGCCCCTCCCCCTAGATTCAGAACAAGCCTCCTCTCCCAGGGGTGCTTGGGAATAACAGTGACAACAGTGCAGCCCTTTATATTTGTCCATGCACAGGAAATTGACCACAGCCTATCCATCACAGGGAACGTTTTATTGTTTTTCTACTCCTGCCCAGCCTCTCACCTTCAGCCTTTTCCTTGTGAAACCACAGTCTCTCCATCTGGCCTAGTTGACCCTTGGCTGAAGAAGCCAATCTTCCTACATGATTGATGTTTTGACTGTAGATCTGGAGCTTTGCCTGACAAGAACAAATAAAAGACAAACTGTAGGTGCTTCGGTTGTCGCGGCAGGGAGTCCTATCATGACATCATCTCTCTTGTCCCCAAATGTGCAAAATGCCTGAAAGACCGAGGTAATTGAAAGTGGTGCCTATACCTCTGGTTGCTCAGATATTAACAGAAATTGCCTCCTACTGTGGTTGCTTTCTGGCTCAGTGTTCTGAAAGAGAAACAGGTCATTCTATTCCTGGCGCAAGTATTGAATGCACTGTAACTAGTCCATCAAGGAAAAAATTCTCAGTACACTGGTAGACAGTGGACTGTGGCTGCTCAGTTCTGCTAATACCATTCTAAGAATGACCCAATCTCTCTCTCTCTCTCTCTCTCTCTCTCTCTCTCTCTCTCTCTGTCTGTCTCTCCTCTTCTCATTTCTTCATTGTCTTCTTTTCTCTTGCCTCTCCTCCCCTCCCTCTCCTACTTCAGAGAGAGAAGTAGATACACCTGAACACACACTTTATCTGGTACCTAAAGTATGTAACTTCTTAGTTTATGTTCTTTCTAGAGGCCCAGTGCACAAATTCGTGCATGGGTGCAGTCTGGCTGGCCCACTCCAATCTGGCCAATCAAGCCAGACTGGCTGGGGGGAAAGATGGGATGCAGGAGGTTGGCCAGCTGGCCCCACCCCCAACCGGGGTGGTGGGGGGGCCAATTTGGGGCAGGGTCAGCCAGGGTGTTTGGACAGCTGACCCTATACCCTGATAAAACTCCAGGTCAAGGGGATAATTTGCATATTAGCCTTTTATTATAGGACTAGGGGCCCAGTGCACAAAAATTTGTGCACTGGGGGGGGGGGCGGTCCCTCAGTCAGGCCTGTGCCCTCTCACAGTCTGGAACCCCTCAGGGGATATCTACCTGCCAGCATGCCTGGCCAGCCTAGGTGAGGGGCTGAGGACCATTTTCAGGCTACCCACAGTCCCTTCAGCATTAGGGCCCCTACTGAAGTGACTGGCCAGCCTGGGTGAGGGGCTAAGGGCCATTTTCAGGCTGCCCACAGTCCCTTCAGCATTCAGGTCCCTACTGGGGTGCCTGGCCAGCCTGAGTGAGGGACTAAGGGCTGTTTGCAGGCTGGCCACAGCTCCCATTGACCCAAGGTCCCAGCAAGGCTGGCTGGAAGCAGGTTTCTGGGGTTTATTTATCTTCTATAATTGAAACTTTGTTGCCTTAAGTGGATGCCACAGCTTGCCTAGGCAGGCAACGAAGCTTCCTGTTTGCTTCAGCTCCATGTCTTCTATAATTGAAACTTTGTTGCCTTGAGTGGAGGCCAGCGGAGGCCACAGCCGGCCTAGGTAGGCAGTTTCCTCCATCACCAGCCTCCTATTTGCTCTAACTTCGTGGCTTCTGGCAGCCATCTTGGCTGGGTTAATTTGCATATTGTCGCTCTGATTGGATGCTAGGCGTGGCTTGACTGGTTAGCATGGCTTAGGTATAATGTAGTGAGGCTTAATTTGCATATTCCTCTTTTATTAGATTAGACTAGAGGCCTGGTGTACAAAAATTTGTGCACTCTGGGTAAGGGGTGGGTCCCCAGCCTGGCTTATGCCCTCTCGCAGTCTGGGACCCCTTGGGGGATGTCCCCAGGGGATCGGGCCTAAGCTGGCAGTCAGACATCCATATGGCAGCCTAGGAGCCCTTGGGGGATGGGCATTTGCCAGCAGGGAGCAGGCCTAAGCTGCAGTCAGACATCCTTATCTCTGTTGAGGAGGTGGGAGAGGCTTCCGCCACCACCGCTGTGCTGGCAGCAGTCAACCTGGTTTGTGGCTGAGCAGAGCTCCCCCTGTGGGAGTGCACTGACCACCAGGGGGCAGCTCCTGCATTGAGTGTCTGCCCCCTGGTCAGTGTGTGTCATAGTGACCAGTCATTCCCAGTTGTTCTGCTGTTAGGGTCAATTTGCATATTAACCTTTTATTGTATAGGACAGAGGCCTGGTGCACAGGTGAGGGTTGGCTGGTTTGCCCTGAAGGGTGTCCTGCTGGGGTGCCTGGCCAGCCTGGGTGAGGGGCTGAGGGCCATTTTTCAGGCTGCCCACAGTCCCTTCAGGGTTCAGGTCCTTATTGGGGTGTCTTGCCAGCCTGGGTGAGGGACTGATGGCTGTTTTTAGGCTGCCCACAGTCCCTTCAGGGTTCATGTCCCTACTGGGGTGCCTGGCCAGCCTGGGTGAAGGGCTGAGGGCTGTTTGCAGGCTGGCCACAGCTCCCATTGACCCAAGGTCCCAACAAGGCTGGCTGGAAGCAGGTTTCTGGGGTTTATTTATCTTCTATAATTGAAACTTTGTTGCCTTGAGCGGAGGCCACAGCTGTCCTAGGCAGGCAGTTTCCACCATTGCTGGCCTCCTGTTTGCTCTAGCTCCATGGCTGCTGGCCACCATCTTGACTGGGTTAATTTGCATATTGTCACTCTGATTGGCTGGTGGGCATGGCTTAGGTGTAACAGAATGAGGGTTAATTTGCATATTGCTCTTTTATTAGATGATGACCACCTCCACTGGCTATTATACTTCTCTTAACATATGATCCAAATGCTTATGGTGGGTTAGTGTGTGTTTGTGAGTTTGTGGGTATAAGAAATTTTGGTGAGTATAGAGCAAATCATAAATTCTGGGGTTCATAAATATTTATTAATACTTATCTTAAAAGGAAAAGTGAGTAATGATTTATATGCATAATAAGCTGTTTCAGGGGATGCTGGGTAAGCTAGCTCCTCAGTCTCCACAGCTCTGAGTGGCCACTTACCAACAGGATGGGTTCACAATTCCCATATAAAGCCATGGCCTACCCAGTGGGGAGGGGGCCCTCAATCAAGCAAGCTGCCTAGTCTAGCTAATCACTGGGCAGAGTTTGGCATTTGTCAGATATTTCTGCTTGCATTCTGTACCCCCAACAAACCCCCCCTGAACACCAAGAACCTTCCCTCCATTTCAAGGCTGGTAGGTTCAAGAGGACTACAAGGGCCTTAGGCTGGTAGGGGTGGGAGGAAAGTTCTGCACAGAGCTGATGGGATGGGACTCACTGAATCTCAGGGCATTGACAAGCAGCACTCCTGTCAGCCCATGATTAGGAAGTCGGTGCTGTGTCACGGGAGGCACTGGTCAATGCAATTAAGAGGTCATCCGAAGCAGCTTCTCTGCCCAGGTGACTTGCAGGGCCAATTCTATGGAGTGATGATCTGTAGGAAATGGTTGGGCTCCCATGTACCTCTCTGAAGCTGGTGATGGTTAATGCACCAGCCAATCCACAGCCCCACTCTGTCCCTTCCCCCTCCCCACCCAAGGTCCAGGTGATTTTAATTTCAGTACTTTCTATCTTCTCCTCTAAGACTATCCCATCCTCACCCAGATGGCCCTCACCTGGCCTGAGGCAGAAGGAAGGGCAGGCAGGAAAATTTTCACACTCCCTCTATTCTATCTCTTTTTTAAAAAAAAAAAAATTATTGTTTAAAGTATTACATGAGTCTTCCCTCTACTTTTTTTTTTTGCAATCAATTTTCATGGCATAAATAGTCCTTCTAGCTTCCCTCAAAGCCCTCTCTTTAGCTATTTAAGACTTTATTTTGAAATCTCAAACGTTTTTAAAGATTTCACATTATAAGTTACTTTCTCCTTGCAGACCCACTGCCTCGAACCTAATTCTCTTAAAGACAACTAGAGTCCTGATGCACAAAATTCTTCCCCCAACTGCTGGCACTGGCTTCCCTTGCAGCCCCGGCTTCATCTGGAAGGTTGTCCAGAAGGATGTTTGGTCTAATTAGCATATTATGCTTTTATTATTATAGATTGCGAATGTCTCTAACTAGAGGAAAGGTCAAATATAGGAATGTTCCGGGGAAAAAAGGCATGAAATTACATATTTCAAGATAGCAATTCACTACAACCTCATTCACTGCTCCCCTCCTTCTCCAACAACTGCTCATTAATCCCTTACTTCTCCTTCACTAACTCTGTGAACATCTTTCTCAAACTTTAGCTGTCAAATCTTCTAGTTCTTTTTTACAGGCCTCTTTCTCCTGTAGCATTTGACAGTGCCAACTATGTCTTCTGCCTCAGTTAGGAAAGGGGTGGAGAGAATAAGTAGTAGACACCTAACTCCAGGTTAGCTTAAGATAAGAGGAGAAATTACTGGAAAAATACTGATCTCCCTTCTACCAAATAAAGTACTTGTTCAGCTCTTTGTTTTGAAGTCTGCACCTGGGTTTGGCATTTTCAAATCTATCCCCCTATCCAGGGCAGAAATTAACTTCATAATAACCTCTAACAAATGTAGTTGGCCTCAATTAAACATTTCTGAATGTTATTGTTTGCAATCAATGTAAACCTACCTCCCTGTAACTTGCACATATTATATCTGAGTTGTCACTCAAGGACAATTTGGTATACAAAGCTGGACCTAGGTGAGACCTGGGTACAGCCATTGTGGAATACTGTATGGAAGTTTCCTCAAAAAGTTATAACTACCATATGATCCTGCAATCCCCCGCTTGTGGGTGTATATCCAAAGGAATTGAAATCGGGATCTTGAAGAGACACCTGCACCCTCATGTTCATTGCAGCATTGTTCACAATAGTCAAGATATGGAAACAACCTAAGTGTTTGTCTGTGGATAAATGGATAAAGAAAATGTGGTATTTATATACACCGGAATGCTATGCAGCCTTTAAAAAAAAGAAGAAGAAGGAAGCCCTGGCCAGTGTGGCTCAGTTGGTGGAACGTCATCCTGTGCACTGGGAGGTTGCCAGTTTGATTCCCAGTCAAAGTCACTTGACCAGGCTAGGGGCTCAGTCTCCTAGTAGGGGGTGTGCAGGAGGCAGCTGATCAATGTTGTGCTCTCACGTCCATGTTTTTCTCTCTCCCTCTCCCTTCCTCTCTCTCTGAAAATCAATAAACTATTCTTTTAAATCAAAAGAAGATTGGAAGAAAAAAGAGAGAGAGAAGAAGAGGAGGAGGAGGGGAAGAGGAGGAAGAGAAGAAGAAGAAGAAGAAGAAGAAGAAGAAGAAGAAGAAGAAGAAGAAGAAGAAGAAGAAGAGGAAGGAGGAGGAGGAGGAGGAGGAGAAGGAGGAGGAGGAGGAGGAGGAGAAGGAGGAGGAGGAGCACCACCACCCAGCCAGTGTTGCTCAGTGGTTGAGCATTGAACTATGAACCAAGAGGTCACAATTCAATTCCTGGTCAGGGCATGTGCCCAGGTTGCAGGCTAAGTCCCCAACAGGAGGCATGCAGGAGGCAGACAATCAATGATTCCCTCTCATCATTGATGTTTCTATCTCTCCTATCCCTTCCTCTCTGAAATCAATAAATTATTTTAAAGAAAAAGAAGAAAACCCTTCATGACAATATGGGTAGACTGGGAGAGCATTATGCTAAATGAAATAAGCCAGAAAAAAAGCTATTATCTTACTTACATGTGGAATCTAAAATAATCAAGTTGATAGAAGCAGAAGTTAGAATGTTGGTTGCCAGGAGCTCAGAGGGACAAATGGGGAAATGATGGTCAAGGGTAGCAAGTGTCAGTTATGTGAGATGACTAAGTTCCAGAGATCCACTCGGCAGCATAGCTGTAGCCATGTGCAAGCTATAGTGCCACTGCCTAACAATACTGTAATGGATGCTTAAATTTTTCTAAAAAGGAAGATCTTATATTGTCTTTCTACAATAATAATAATGGGAGTAGGAGGAGACTTTGAGAAGTGCTGGATATATTTATGGCCTCAATGGGAGTATGCTTCTCCTCAAACTCATCAAGTTGCGGTATTCATTACACATGCACAGCTTTTTAATTTTTTATATGCTTTTATTGATTTTTTTTTTTTGAGAGAGGGGAAGAAAGAGGGATAGAGAGATAGAAACATCGATGAGAGAATCATCAATAGGCTGCCTCCTGCACACATGCACACACACACACACACACACCACTGAGGATCGAGCCAGAAACCCAGGCATGTGCCCTGATTGGGAATCAAATTGATGACCTCTTGGTCCTGGGCCAATGCTCAACCACTGAGCCACACTATCTGGGCATGCACAGCTTTTTATATGTCAATCATTCCTCCAAAAGTAGCTTAAAGATAAAAATGTATTCTAAAAGAACACATTAACCATTCTTCATGGGAATATTCTTTAGATGTAATACAGATAAAAAAATTTCCAAAGGATAGTATCTTCAATAGTATTTTAATCATTGTCATTTTTACTAAAGTTTTGCTGCAATGTATTTATCAGTATCAGAAAAATACAGTAATATTATTTGCATATAAAAAAGCATTTTTAAAATTCCATTTGAGCCCACTCATTTCATCTCCCACAGCTATCTTCTTGTTTTGTTTTGTTTCTATAAAGAGTGACTAAGGAATAAATTGAATGCCAATGCTTCAAATTGATCTACCTCTTCAGCCCCCTGGAAAATCTCGGTGTGTACCCACATCAGAGAGAAGCGTTCTCTTTAATACACAAGCACGCCATATGTGAACTGGATGCTTCCTACAAAGGAAAAGGGGTGAGAGGGGCAAACTGCAGGCCTTGTGTTTGACTCATACTAAAAACAAAAAACAGAAACAAGAAAACCCAAAGGAGACTGGGTTGTATGTGTTCTCAGACAACAAGGCAGCAGCTGCCCACGCATAGAGCATGTTGAGTATGGCACCGACAATTCATGCTTCGATCTTCTGAAAAGATTCCAACATGAGCCAATAGGGTGAAGCACAGGTGTGCTTCTTGGGATGGAATGACTGCCCCTGCCTTTTCCCATTCAAGGTCCCCTTTGTATTTGGTTTCACTGCGGGAGGCCCGCCTCTCTAATCTTCCTGTTTCCTAATCAATTTGCAGAGTGTGTTGGGGCCCCTGGGCAGGGCCAGTCAGACTGGAAAGAGTCATAGGCTTGAAGGGACCAACCCTCTAATTTTCCCGAAAGTCAAGGTCCAGAGAAGTTAGCGACTTTTCCAAGAACATGCAGAGGTGCAAGGCTATTCTCCATCCTGACTGATGTTTTAGGAAGAAGAGGATGAGGATCTGAGTCCGTTTGGCTTAGGCAGGAGGCACGGAGCCGAGGGGAGGAAGAGGCCCTGGTGGGACGCAGAGAGAATGCGCTTCCACCTGGGAGACACTGTCTGAAGTGCTCAGTGACCTGATGTCTCAGTGCAGCCACAGCAGTGGCTGATCCCGAGCAAGCCAACAGCAGTCCGGCACCTACTGGGCTCCCCCCTCGCAGGGCCCTATGCTGGTGACAGAGACGCTCTGTCCTCGACACATCAGGACACCGGCCTGGCACTCGGTCATCGTCCGCTTGGCACCGTCCACATCTACACAGACTGTGCTGCCTTCCTCCTGGCACTCCGAGGCTTCTCTGCATTCACACGCACTGCTCTGGGCTGGAAAAGAAGGAAGATGGGCTCATGGGCACATCGAGCCGATGGTGAGTTGGGGCGTTACCTCGATGTGGTAGTTAGCGATGGAACCCACCACCCCATGGCATAGGATCAGGAAAGCCAGGCAGTTCGCTCCGCTCAGCATAGGCAGGTTTGGAAACTGGTGCCAAGCTTGCTGTTACTACCTGGAGCGCGTGAGGCAGTTCTCCCAAGGCAAGAGCTGTCCAGCTCCGTCCTAGTCCAGGGGGCCGTCCAGGGGAGTCAGTACCTGAGTAGGACCTTCAACCTTCCCAACCAAATGAGGAGACCTCAGCAAAGAACTGGGTGTCAAGGGTCAAACAGAGACAAAGAACCAAAGAATTCAACTGGTGTTGAGAGAGAGGGCACGCAGCACCAAAGGCCGCATATCCCCCACACAAAGCAAAAACAGGTTGTGCAGGGGGCTCTGAGTTCTTGACGTGTTGAGGCTGGACTACACCAGCCAGGCGACTCCAGAGGAGAGTGACAAGGTCAGCCAGTCAACAGTAGTGACGGCCAAACCCAAAGTGACCCAGACATGGCTACAAATGTCATTGTCTGTGCTGCATACCCCGACTGGCAGACACCTTACACATCCCACAGTCCAGTTCTCACACTTACAGTTGAGGAAGCTGAGGACAGGGACCCAGCCCTCCCCCTTGGTGGTACAGCTGAAACCGTGCAAGGCAGGCCATGCCAGTGGTCATGGTCAAGGTCATTGTAAGTGCCTCTTGGACATAGCACTGAAAATATTGAATCACAACTTCTCGATTCCTTCCAGGAGAAAGTGCCAGCATGGCACTGTGGGTTTTTAACACCTCCCTAACACTAAACTCTTTTTCCCAAAGAAATAGCCTCCCCTGGGGGTAGGGCAGGGGGAAAAAGAGGCATATGTACTAATCTTTGTAAAGCTTTATGTAATTTTAAAAAATGTAAAAAAAATTAAAAATAATTAAAAAAAAAGAAAAGAAAAGAAATAGCCTCCCTCAAGCTCCCCGCGCCACTGGCAAGACTCTACAATCTCATGTTGTTTCCTTATACATAGTTTGATAGTTACCTATGCTTAGTGGCAAATCAGACTTCCTTTTAAGAAAGTGATATAAAATTTCTTTTTTTTAAATAGTTATTTTTATGAGGCTATTTTTTTTATGAGATTGAGACACGCAGATATGCTTTAGTTATGTTTCTACAAAAAGGTTTTAGACACAATAGAGAATTTCTAGCATGAAGTCACAAGATGTTAAAAACACAGTAAATGCACCTATGCCCTCCACAGCCCCAGCTACAGAGAGGAGGAGGCAGCTAGCAGGCGTGGAAGGAGCCATGCTCTGAGATGGCCTCCCCAGTTGACAGGAAGCCAGAGCGTCACCCAGGAAGAGGGTGTGGGGCGAGTCTGTGCCATCGAAGCAGCTGTACCCAAAGCCAAGTTCTGCTTCCCCAGCCTCACCTCCTCCGGAGCCCCCCACCCTCCTGCCCAGGGCCAGCACCCCACTGCTCCTCTCAGTCCTCCCCAAACCCTCATCAATAGATTGGATCCTGACAGGCTCTGTCTCTATGCAGAACACGGGAGATGCACACTATGTAGCTTCTGCAATAACCTCAAGGCTGGGGCCCTGCATCTGTGTCTCCTCTGCCTGGAGGGCCATCCAGTGACTTCTAGAATGGACTGGTCACTCATCAGACAGGCTGAGACAGGAAGGCATGCTTCCTTCAGGAAATGGCCCACGGAGAGAAGTGACCAGGGATCTGAAAGACCATGAGGTTCTTGAAGGCACCTGGCCTCAGCTGGGCCTAGGAGAGACCAGTGGCCTTGCTGGCTGCTTATCACGGGTATAGCCTTGTTGGCCTGGATTATACCTAGAAGCCAACGGCATCACGGGACACTAGATAGGGTCGTGTGGCTCTTATGCCGGAGTGGACCCTGGTGCTGGAGAAAGCACAGGGAGTGGTCATTCATGGAAGGTCATGTGTGAGCTCTGAGGCAGATGTCAGCACTGCAGATGCTGATCCAGCCCTGGACCCTGAAGGTTCTACACTGATACCATGTCCAGAGCCTAGGAGCAGCCTGAACGGTGGATCCCACCAGCTTCTTGCTCAAAGTGGAGAGGGAACTGGCCAGATTCAGTTCAGCTCTCAGCACCTGACCCAGATGTGCCTCTGAGGGATGGAGAAGGCTCCCTGCCAGCCCAGCACCATGGGGCTCAGCGGGACTTTCAATGGCCCAGGAGGACTGCCTGGCACAAAGGGCTGAGTCCTTGCCACAGGCCACCTAACTGCAGCATTGGGTACAGCACCCCTAGAGTTCACTCTGCACAGGTGCCTGGCTGCATGGGGGCATGGCTCGGGGAGAGGGTGGGGAAGAGCTACTCTGCTCAAGCTCTTCTCTCTTGGCAAAGCCCAAACTCCAAGTACAGAAGATGGATAATACAGGGTCAGAGCAAAAATCATGAAGGTAGAATGGGACTCAGGGGGGCCTGGGAGGATATACAGACCATTGGGAAGGGTTCTTGGCCTCCAGGTACATACTTGACCCAACCTGCTTCCCAGGGAAGCCAGTGCTGGCTGGAGGTTTGCTCTCAGACCAGTCTGAGAAGTTGACATCCTGGGGAGTAGGGGGGGGCGGGAGAGGGCAGGTATGCTCTAATCTGCTGCTGGGCTAGAAAACTACGTTTTCTAAAACCTCAGCACAATCGCTTTAGCATGTTTACAGTTACAATCAGAACTTCCCCTTGCTGTTCTCACTTCGGCAGCACATACCAAATTCGTGAAGCATCATATTCTTAAAAAGAAAATAAAAGAAGGAGAAATGTCCTCACCATCACATTTCTCCCACAGTGGACATGCGCCGCACGCCTTCTTGGCGGAGGCCTGGGGAGCACAGCTCTCCAAGCCCATCAGGGTGAAGTTTCTACCCTGACACTGGAGGGCATGCACCTTGCAAACGGTCAGAGGCACTATCCTTTGGTTTTTCTCATCCCGAGCACATACACCCAAGGAGGACCTGAAATGAATTTTTTTTAAATCATATTATTTACCAGCTTTTCATTCTTAAAAGCGGAGGGTGAGAAGTGGCAGGTGAAGTTCTGAGCTCAGGGTCTCAGGTGTCATCGCCCACAGCAAAGAGATAGGAGGGAAACTCACACCCCCTTCCTCACCAGGGCCCAGCCCCCCAGATCTTCTCAATGAACATATTTTGCTCTCTATTCGCTCACAACTTCTAGAATCTTAGATAGCTAGTATGGATCTAGTTTCATCTAGATCACATCAGAGACAGCAGATGAGAAGAGAAGGCAGCTCTGCTGGGACAGCTTGGGGTCTGACTACAGGGAGGGACAGAGAGTGAGTGCGCCAAGATCCAGCCCCAAAGGTTCTGGCGGGACTGGACCACCAGCTGCAGGACACTCACACTCTCCCAGCCCCGAGGCCTATGACTGAAGCCTCCAGGAAGATGAAACTGTTTCATCGTTAATTGTTGGTGTTTATGTTTACAAAATACTTTAGAAATCTTCCCATCAGTAATTGTTTTTTTTCCCTTAAGCACTGGTGTCAAAATGATGACACCCAACTTGGGAGAAATGCCTTTTGGCAGAAATATAAACAAGTACATCTCACCCGGCCAGCATGGCTCAGTAGTTGAGCATTGACCTATGAACCAGGAGATCATGGTTCGATTCCCAGTCAGGGCACATGCCCAGATTGTGGGTTCAATCCCCAGTGTGGGGCGTGCAGGAGGCAGCCAATCACTGATTTTCTCTCATCGTTGATGTTTCTACCTCACTCTCCCACTCCCTTTCTCTCTGAAATCAATGAAAATGTATTTCAAGAAATAAAAAATAAAATAATAAACAAGCACATATCTGAATGTTGATGGGTAAGGAAGGCTTTACTGTAGTGAAACCTAGGACAGCAAAGCATTTTTGTGTAGCAGACCAAGTCTATCTTCACTTGTATATACATTTAGTTCTAATATTTTCTTCTCTGACCAAGTAGTAAGTTTACCTGGAGTTGTTTGCACCAGGAAAACAAATCCTCGTGTATCTCTTTTATCTGCTTCTTTAGACTTTAAATAGAACTACTCAGAACAGCTTCAGAGGCAGAGATTCTACAAGGCCACCTTGCGTCAGGATCTGATATATAGTCTCACACATACCATGTCTATGAACAGCAGGCTGCTGATAAAGGAATGAATCAGAATTTGGAAAGATGATGAAAGTGAATCAAAGTAAGCAATGAGTAATAGAAAATAAGAGTCCCCTTGGAATATCCGGGGCCCAAACACCATTGCCATCCACACTATTTCACTGTGTTTTCTCCTTCACGGGAGAAGTTCCTTCCTGTAAGGTGCCACCACAACCACACTACCCACTTCAAGTGTTGGTGGAGTGGGATGTGCACGTGGATATGACAATAACAGAAAGCCATGTAAGTGGTCAGTAAATGTGTGTTCTGATTAAGTCCAGGGCCTGGATATCTCCCACATGCCTCTACAGTCACTCTTTCTCTTCTCCACGCTGCCTGAAGGACTGATGGGTAAGACACGTCCACAGACCGCCTTGTCCTCTAGTTTTGGGGGCATTTCATTGATGGAGAGCGATGGCAGGAGACTGGAAGGGGAAGAGAATGCAGATCCCCTGGCTCCTTCCTGGGGGATTTCTGAGGTCCTTCCTCAGCTGCCATCTTCATACCTCCCTCTGTCTCTGGGTTTTCCTAAATGCTCCTCTCTTGATCCTCCAGGCTTGGGCATGGAGATATACCTGAGCTGTGACCCATCACAGCTTGCCCTGTGGTTTGCAGTATCCTTTCCTCTCTCACACTTCAGTTCATTTGGAAAGACGATGATAGTGCATCAAAGTAAACTCCCTCTGTCCTCATCTAATCTTGCCATCTGAACCTGACTAGGACCATGGCACAGACATCTAGCAACTCCTTCAGGTCTCCTTCTATAATGGGCTGGTTTCCAGTTGGGTGGCATCTTTTTTGTTTTGTTTTGTTTTGCTAACCCTCACCCAAGGGTATTTTTCCATTGATTTTTAGGGAGAGTGAAAGAGAGAGGGAAAGACAGAGAGAAACATTGATGTGAGAGAAACACATCGATTAGTTGCCTTCTGCACGAGTCCTGACAATGACCCGGACCAGGAAGGAGCCTACAACTGAGGTACCTGCCCTTGACTGGAATCAAACCTGGGGCCCTTTGGTCCACAGGCCAACTCTCTACCCACTTAGCCAAACCAGCTAGGGCCATTTAGGTGGCATCTTATAAAGCAATCTAAAGACAGACATTTCCAGAATCAGAAAAGCAGCTGCTTTTTTCCCTGTTGGCATTGCTTGGAGCATTTATGTCTCAGGAGGATTTCAGTCCTAATCCTCTCAAATTCGAAACACTCAGGTGACACTTTGTCGTTTTGCACCACTTTATAGAGAGAACAAGTAGTCCTTCAGCCTCGCTAGCCAGGTGAGAACACTGCTGATGCCCCAGTTGTCCGCCCAGGTGACAACTTGCCAGGCAAGTAACAGGCAGCAGATGGACAGATGAAAAGGCCCAGAGCCTTAGCTCTTAGTAAGTAGCACCTGCCACCTTACAGAGACCAGCATGTAAGAAGTCATTTTCTTAATCTTGAGTAAAATTAAACAGAGAAGTGAGCAAAGGCAGGGCTTACCGACATTCGTAGGGCATTTTACAAACACATCTTGAATTCTTCACTTTCTCCCAGGGCTGACACCGAGGCACTGCCTGTGTCACAGGTCCATCTAAAAAGTAAGAGATACAAGAGTCGTTGGGAGAAGAGCTCCTTCGTGGTAAACAGTGTATCATTTTCAGGGAGAAACTGGCTCTACAATGTGCTCTACAGGTTGGCACAGTGAAAATATAAAGCTGGAAAGCATTTTACAAGGGATAGAACATTCCCCGGAGCACCCTGAGAATAGCGTCGTTGGCCCCAGCAGCTACCGTTCCTCGAGCATTGACTATCAGCTACGCACTTCTTACACACTGAGATAGCTAACCTTCCCTAACAAATGCCCATTTAAGAGATGAGGATAGTAAAGGTCAGAAAAGTTAAGAAGTTGGTTCTGGTTCACAGATTTATCAGGTTGGCCAGGCCAGGATTCAAGTCCATGCTTGTCTGAATCCAAGGCCAGTAGAGCAGGCTGCTTTTTATCAAGAAGTTGGTGTTCAGGGCTCACTTAAGCAGCACATTTACTAAAATAGGAATGATACAAGGAAGATCAGCTTAGGCCCTGCTCAAGGGTGGCGTGTAATTCCTCATAGACACAGACCACAGAGTGGTCTGGAGACATTTTAGGTTGTTACACTAGAGGGCGCTACAGACATCTAGTGGGTGGAGATCAGGGAGGCTGCTAACTACTTCACAACAAATAGGTCAGGCTCCCACTGCAAAGGATTACCAGGCCCATCATTCCAGTCGTGTTGGGGTTGAGACATGCTCATCTAAATGTACCACAACTAAAGTTCAGTGCTAAAGTCATGAAAATTTTTTCTGCATTTTGATTAGAACATCATTTGGTGATCATTCTTAAGGATGAAATTTCAGATTTTAAATTCTTTCTTAAAGTTATTATAATGTCCTTGAGAAATTACTTATAGAATTACCTAGACCAAAACTTCTGCATTTAAAAACAGCATAACTTAATTTTCTTTGTAGCTCAATTAACCAAATAAACATACTCTTAGGATTTACATAGAGTGTGTACTTTTACTATTTTAAAACCAGATTATCTCCACATCAAGACCAAACGCTGACTGGGTAGGGAGTAAGGGTTTCGTGTTTATTTAATAGGTACAGAGTTTCTGTTTGGAAGATGAAAAAGTTCTGGAGATGGTTAGTGGTGATGGTTTCAACAATAAAGGGAATGAACTCAATGCCACTGAACTATACATATTTAAAAATGGTTAAAATAGTAAATTTTATGGTATGTATAGTTTACCACAATAAAAAAGACTAAGTATGCATTCAGCAGGTATTTTTAAACATTAACTTTGGCCCGGCCAGTGTGGCTCAGTGGATGAACACTGATCTATGTCCAGGTTTGATTCCTGATCAGGGTAAATGCCCAAATAGCATCTCGATCCCCAGTGTGGGGTGTGCGGGAGGCAGCCAATCAATGATACTCTCTCATCATTAGTGCTTCTATTTCTCTCTCTCTCTCCCTTTATCTATGAAATGAATAGAAATTAAAATAAACATTAACTTTGGAGGCTGACAAACCTGGAATTTTTTACTTATTATGGGCTTACTGTAAGGGTAGTTATTATTATTATCCACATCTTCCCCAATACATGCTGATCTGAAAAACATCCTTCATTCAAACTGCAATAGAAGTTGCTACTGAATGGGAGAAATTTTATACCAAATTGTGCTATAACAGGGCTGAAGCAGACATTTGAGAAAGACAAGTATATAATCTCCTTGGGAATGAAGGAGTAACTTCCTCAACCCTTCATTGTTCTCTTTAACTTTAGAATCACCAGTCTATGGCACAGGTCCAATAGCCCAAATAAATTCTTATTTCTGCTTTAGTGCATATAGGAAAAAACAACAACAGCCCTAGCCATTTTGGCTCAGTGGATAGAACATCAGCCTGCAAACGAAGGGTGCCGGGTTCGATTCCGATCAAGGGCACATACTTCGCTTGCAGGCTCGATCCTCAGTAGAGGGCATGCAAGAGGCAGCCAATCAACGATTCCTTTACATCTTTGATCTTTCTCTCTCTCTCTCTCTCTCTCTCTCTCTCTCTCTCTCTCTCTCTCTCTCTCTCTCTTCCTCTATCTGAAATCAATAAAAATATGTTTTTGTTTAAAAACACCTGTCTTTGATATGGGCCTTTGGCAGCCAAAGAGCAGGTGGTAGCTGGGGGGTGGGCATTCCATTAGATAGGCTGTCCTGCTGTCCTGCCATCAGGACACCACAGCCCATGGTTGCATCAGTCTCAGGTGCTCCATGCAGCCTGCTTTTTGTCATTGTGACCATGTACGTCACCCACTAGTGTCACTCATGGAATCTAGTACTTCATTCTCACTGGCAAAGACAAATTTCAGCACTGAGCTCAAAATCATACACTAGAAAAATAAGAATACCATATAAAATGGAATGCAAAATAGTGTTTCTTCTTTCCTGTTTTTAATTATTCAAACACATTTTTATTTATTTAAAAAATGCAAACAAGAAATAAGAGGTTCTTTTAAAAACAAATCCATCTCATCTTAAATATCTCTAAAAAAAAAAAAAAGAAAGAAATAGTTTGGCTTTCCAAATCTCTTCCTCCATTAATTTCTTTAAAAAATTTTTTAATTTGCCTAATGTTCAAAATAATAGACTTTTGGTTTTACACTATTAAGAACAACTTTGCAAACCACAACACTTTTACTTCAATAACTTCTGCTTTGTAAAATGCTTTTAATTTTCTATTTCAATAATACTAATAAATTCTCTGAAAGCCCATAAATAAAACATACACAATGTTATATAACTTATCATCTCAACTTTGGACTTCAGAAAAGTACATTTAAAAACTAGGAGGAAACCAGAAATGAGCTTTTAAAAATATTTTTCCTAGGCATTCTAAGTGACACAAAGCTAAACTTTGATATAAAGGATTTCAGTTCAAATTTAAAAATCACCAGGGCTATTCTTGCCTTCCTTTGCATTCCATGAGTCTATCTGTGCCATGTAAAAAAAATCTGCTATTTGGTCTGTGACCTGAGTGTCTTCTCATGGCAGGCAGAGGCAAAGGCAATGATTTGACAATTATGGTGATTCAAGGCCATAAAAGACCGCCATAAAGATTGCCACACGCTTGGGTGCAGGTGTCCTTGAACCGACCTGGGACTGCTCACCTCTATGGACACAATGGACATCCTTTATCTCAGGACTCCACTTAAGGCTGGATCCACAGATAAATGTCGAAGGACCTTCTAATGACATGCCAAGCGCACAGGAAAAGGTCACCTTATCGCCAATTGCGTAGGAAGATTTCTGGGGATGACTCTGTATGCCATCCATCAGTGTTGGGAGCACACAGACAATTCCTAAAGATGAAAAAGAGAAGAAGAGCAGAATACAAGAGCCATTGATTTCCTAAACCGTTTTTGTAAAAGCATGACTTCCTTGAATGCTACTGTTATACTTGCTCTGCTTTTTCATCTTGGAAGACAAGAAAGCAAAGGTGAGCTCACTCTTAGGGTGCCCACAAAGACATGTCCCACCAGGCCCCACATGTAATTGACCAATGAAAGACTGAAGACAATTCCCACCCACAAAGCAATGTGACAACTTAAAATACATGAGCCTTATAAACAGAGACCTGAAGTCCAGCCTGCTGTCCAAACTAGACTTTTCACAGCCACCATGTATCTCTCCAGTCTAGTAGAACTTTTGCAGGAACTGTGTTTATTTGTGTGTCATTAGCATGTATCCAGTTGCATATTTTACTAGCTGAAATTTTTTAAAAACTGCCTTTAACCTTGCAACCATAAAAGTGTTAAATGTTATTAGGTTTCCAATCTCTATTCTTCTTGCTTGGTTATGTTTATTAGTTCAAGCTTCCTACTTGAAAAAGCAGCAAAGAGAAAAATGAGAAGCATACATTTTTATGGAAAGGAAGTCAGATTTCACAATTTTTAAAAAAAATTTGGCAATCTCTCTAATGGATCTTGGACAATAGTCTACAAACTACTGCTCTATTTCTGCACCATTTTCATCAGAAAATCCATTTATTCATTCATTTAAAACAGCATCCATTGAGTGTCTCTATTTTTCTAAGAATGTTGTGTGCTGCTGGGGATACAAGTTATGAGTCATTTGAAGGCCTAAGAATGCAGAGAGAAAGGAAGACTAAATGGTTACAGCATTTGGTGATGCTTTCTCCTTGAGGTATTTGTAAACTTGGTAGGGGAAAGTGCTGAATGGCTGCTAAACTGAGGAGAAAGCTGCAGCTCAGAGGCTGGGAGATAGTCATGAAGGCAATGATTCAACAATTGGAGTTTTGAGACTAGGAGAGCAGAAACTAGAGTCCAGTCCTGCCCAAAAGAAGGGACTTAAGTAGAAATCCCATGTCAAAATTTCCACCGGGATCCATTCATTAAATGGCCACGCACTAGGAACAAAGGTAACCTGGGCATGAACCAGCCTCACTGCTTGCTAGACACAGAACTGAATCTTCTCTCCAGGAAGATAACACCGTCCAGAGTCTCAAGTCATTTCTCTGATTTTCACACATAAAGTCTGGCATTCAACCAAACTAATCTAACATTTAAAAAGATAAGAATTCCTAGCTCACTCTCCCCTCCTGGGAGCCCGCCCACCTTTCCCCTTTCCCTTTGCCTTGCTCTCTCCTGAGCTCAAAGTGTCCTTCTTTTTCCATATAACTTTCCTGTATGTCTCCTGATTCCACGCCCAGCTGGCTCACTTTTGCTACCTCTGTAAATTTCCAAATAAACTTTCTCTTATAAATAAATAAATAAGATTTGACCAAAAATTAAAAAGACTATAGAAGCAGACCCACAGCAGATCCAAATAAGGGGATTGATGAACATGAACCTTGAAATAATTATTATTAACATGCCAAGGGAGGAAATAAATGACAATATGGGTGATTTCAACAGAGAATTAGAAAGTATAAAAAAAGTAAATAAATGGAATATCTAGCATTAGAAAATAAAACTAAAAACTCAATAGGCCTCTTAAAAGCACATAATACATAACTGTACAGAGAATTAACAAACTTTAAGATAGGTCAATAGAAAATATTTAGGATGAAACAGGAATAGGGAAAATGATGTGAAATGAAGAAAATAACATATATAATATATGTAGTCTAAAAATATATCATTTGTGTCTCAAGAGGAGAGATGAGAAAGACTGGGACAGAGGCAATATTTTAGGACACATGGTCAAGAATTTTCTAAAATTGTCAGAGAACATTACAGCACAGGTTCAAGAACTGCTCTGAGTATCATCCAGCATGAGACAAAGAAAATCACACCAAAGCACATGGGAGCAGAGTTGCTTCTGAAAAACAAAGACAAACAAAATCGTAAAAGCAGGCAGACAGAAAAAATATGATTTCAAAGGAGAAACAGTAAGTCTAAGAACTGACTTATCACTAGAAAACAGTGAGAGAGGCAATGTAATGAAATCTTCAAAGGGTTTAAAGAAAATAAATGCTAACTTATAATTCATTACCCAATAAAAAAATACCCTTCAAAAATGAAGATAAAATGAAAGCATGTTAAGATGAACAAACACTGGGATGGTTTTTCACCAGGAAACTCACAATAAAGGAAAAGAAGCTCTTCAAGCATAAGTATTGGATTAATCTTTTCATAGAACCAATTTGGGGCTTTATTACTCCTAGCTAAGGAATATTTATATTTATTTTCAGTAATTTCTACTCAAGGACTTCAGAGACAGACAGACAGAAATGGGAGGTCCTAGAAACCAATAAGAAAAAGACAGACAAATCTTAAAAAATGGACAGAAGATTAGACAAGCCCCTTCACCAAAGAGGATATCCAAATGGCCAATAAACATAGGAAAACAGGCTTAACATCACTATGCCTCAAAAATACATATTTCAAAATACAAGTTTAAAAAATAAGATATCACCATATTCCAATATAGCTAAAAAGAATTTAAGGATAAGTGCTCTCAAGTGTGGGTGACAATACGGAGCAACCTTAACTGCTCAGATTCTGGTAGGGATATAAATTGTATGATTACATGGAAGATAGTAGCATATTTTAAATTTAAATCAGAAATTGCACTATATACCCAAGAGAAAAAAATGTGCATGTGCTCACTAAAGTGTTCCTTGCTTTGCACAGACCAATTGATATAGAAAAATTATAACCCTACACTATATCCGTGCATCTGAGAACAAACTAATATGGCAGCACAGCTGAGATGGAGGCCAGAGTAATGTTAAAGTGACGAGAGGCCTATATCTGAACAGAATAGGATCCAAAGCATGTAAGGAAATAGACTGATTGTGGTATACACCTAGTCATTGAACTTCACAGGATGTCCTGATGGTCTTAGCCAGATCTGAGCTTCCTGGCCAATTCCAATATGTCCTGGAAACTTTAAAATTACAAAGTGTGCCACACCTACCAGGAGCACCATTAGCTAGAGAATGCTGAGGGCTTTTTCAAAGCACTCCTGAAACTCAGGCAGGGTCACAGGAGCCTTTCAGAAAAGGAGGTCAAGACATGGCACACACGGTAAGCGATTATCTTGGTTCATTCTCTTGCACATTATTATCTCCGCTTAAATTCTATACAATGGCTGAGGCCACTCACTCTGACAATGTCTTTCCCCAGTGAGCCACTGTAAGTCATCTCCACATCTGGCAACAGGGTCTCCAACCAGAGAGTATCCCTCCTTGCAGGTATAGACTATGTTTTTCCCAACAGGAAACGTGGTATCTTCATTCTAGACAGAGATACAACAGAGAGGAAGAGTGTGCTCAGTTCGCATTAACACAATCGTTCTTTAGATATATTTGGTCTATAAACCATGCCTTTTTTTAATCATCAGTCAACCTTTATTCAAATAGCTGATTTAAAAATTGTCTGTGAAAGCATTTTCTAGCCAACAACACTGATCCCACCCTCCCTCAATGGAAATAGAGCCAGTAGTGCTACTGTACTATAATTTATTGATGGTTCTCTATAGTAAAAATTTGACTAAAAGTACTCTAGTACACACTGCCCAAGTAAGTTCTTGCCCTTAAACTTTCAGTTAAAGTCAGTTTCTTATCAGAGTTGGGAAACATCCTTGTCAGTCAACCCTTCGTAGAAAGGGCTTAAAGGCTTTTCATGGGCAATACCGCCTGACGAATGCTGGTGTGAACTGACAGGTTGAAATCCCTTTAGTGTGTTCATGGAAGTTTAAGTTTCTTCCAAAAATCAACAGGGGGAAGCATAATGTTGACCTTCTCCCACCCAACCCTGTAAGGAGAGTGCTGCTGCGCTGGGTCAGACACAGGGGCATGTCGTTAGCCTGGGATGCCAGGAGGTGAGCTTTCGTGGTGAAGCACAGGAGAATTTGAAGTCTGAGCTTCAGGTGGACAGTCATGCTTGTTTGGGGTCTCTCTGGGTTCCTTGTCTTATCCTGCTGATCTCTTTTACCCAAAGATATGGTAAAGAAACCAGCCTGGGAGAGGGCTTGGAGCTGGACCAATTATGCTGTAGGCATAAGAGCAAGATTCCTTGGTGCCTCCTTCTCATTGCCAAGCCTGGCCCAGTCTGGCTCCATCATGGACGTTGGTATGAAACAGAGGCCCAGATTGGTGTGGAGGTTTGAAGAAAATGGGGATGGACACTGGATCTGCTTTTCTCTACAAACGGGAATCCCATATAACAAAGTCAAGCTCAACACTGTGTAAACCTGGCTTTATTTCAAAACTGTTAGTAGCAATTTAGAAAAATATAGACTCTCAGGATCTACCCTAAACCTACAGAATGTGAAAAAATTGGAAGACGGGGCAAGCAGCCATCTCTATCGTTGTGGTTCTGGATGGCTGTGACGTAGCCCATCCATGGGGCAGTGTTTGGAACCACCAGCTCCTTACAGGGCAGCAGCCTCAGCATTTGCTAAAGGATAATAGTCTGCTGGGCCTCATTCTCTGAGCATGTGCTATCTTCAAGAACTTCATGGACTATGGTGACTGCAGTGGGACAAAATGAGTGTCAGTCATACTAGGTCCCTCTCTCTATATATAAACACACACACACACACACACACACACACACACACACACACACACACTGCTCTTTCACCTCCCAACATTGCCTACATTTGGGAAAATTTGAGCAAAATCTCAGTGTATGTATGTTCTAGGGCCTAGACCCTGTGAGGCAAAATCGTTTGTGGAGCATGCAAGGCTAGCCACAGAGAACGCTGATGAACAACATCTCCTGTGTGAACCAAGAGGAGGCTTCACTGAGTCTGGGGCCTGAGCCTCATCATGACAAAGAGTGAGAAGGGCACAAATTCACAGGGCCCCCAAACCAGGAAGATTCCCGAGAATGACAAGTAGCAGCTGACTCGTGTTTCTTCCCGAACAAAAAAAAATTACCTTAAAAACAATGACCCATATCTCACCAACATTCACTAATTGTCTGATTTGCTCCTAGAATAAACCTAATAATTCATCCCAGACTCCATACTTATGAGACTTTTTTTTCAAAGACTTCTTTCAGTGCAAGAACAGGGGACGTCCTCATGTTGAAAAACTTGTTTATAGATTTCTATTTTAGTGGGAATGGAAATGTTTAGCTGCCCTCTGGCATGACTGCATTTCTAATTCATTGGGTGGCAATATTGATTTACCTTGCCACAGAAGATATTCTGACTTCTGCAGAATTCTAATCACCTTCGGCCAAAGAACAAAAGTCTAAAACCCTCATCACTAAAACTAATATGCACACATAAAATGTTTTTAGCTCTGTTTCTTTGTGGAAGAATGACATGGATTATGATAACAGTGGAGATTCAGAACTTTACGCAAGAGTATGTGTAAAGGAAAAAAAATATATATATATCATAACCAACTTGAACAAATCCGTTGTCCAAGGCAGGGGGTGGTGGACAGAATTCCTTTGGACCTGAAGGCAAAGGAAAACAATGGGGTTCGAGCAATCTGGAAGAGAAAGAAAACAAAATATAATTAATGTGAATAATTTCCACAGTATAATCAATATTTTGCACCACAGCAAATTTTTATTTGCGTCTGAAAAGATTGTGTTCATGTAAGTATGTTAATGTGATATTTTTGTCATTCTCAGGATCAAATATCTGATCACAACCTGTGATAGAAAACTCAAACATAAACTCAGGCTTGCAAAAGATAGTTAAGCGGTCAGTAGTAGGGGAAAAACAACAGTAGAAAGAACAGTGTGGCCCTAACCAGTTTGGCTCAGTGGATAGAGCTTCAGCCTGTGGACTCAGGGGTGCCAGGTTTGATTCCGGTCGGGGTCATGTATCTTGGTTGCGGGCACATCTCCAGTAGGTGGTGTTCAGGAGGCAGCTGACCCATGTTTCTCTCTCACTGATGTTTCTAACTTTCTAACTCTCTCCCTTCCTCTCTGTAAAAAATCAATAAAATATATTTTGAAAGAAAGAAAGAAAGAAAGAAAGAAAGAAAGAAAGAAAGAAACAAACAAACAAACAAACAAACAAACAGGAACAGTGTGTTCTTTGGGCAACATACCTACTTATGAAACTTTCAGAGGTCACCTGTCTCAGACCTACTTTTTCTCCTGCTGGTTGGTTCTGAAATTTTTTTAACACAGAATTAATTCTGTATTAAAAATAAAGTACCCAGCCCTGGCCAATTTGGTTCAGTGGATAGAGCATCAGCCTGTGGACTGAAGGGTCCCAGGTTTGATTTCGGTCAAGGGCCCATGCCCGAGTTGTGGGCTTGATCCTCAGTAGTGAGTGTGCAGGAAGCAGCCAATCCATGATTCTATTTCATCATGGATGTTTCTAACTCTCTCCCTCTCCCCTCCTCTCGGAAATCAATAAAAATATATTTTTAAAAAATAAAATGAAAATAAAAATCAATGGAAAAAAATATCCTCTGGTGAGGATTAAATCAAAGAATGAATGATAAATAAATAAGAGGATACCATTATATATATAATATATATATTGCAAAATTGATCCCCAGTGTGGGGCTTGTAGGAGGCAGCTGATCTATGATTCTTTCTCATCATTGCTGTGTCTATCTCTCTCTCTCCCTCTTCCTTTCTCTCTGAAATCTTTGAAAATATATTTTCAAAAAATAAAAATAAGGTAATTAGAGTTAGTGATCCTGAAAGAGAAGTAAGACAAAATAACAACACTTCTGACTGAGCATGTGCTCTGTGTCTGGGCTCCTGGCAGTCACTCTACAGATGTGTGTTGCCTCAGTTCACTGTAACCTATGAGATGTGTGGAGTAAACAAAGGCTTGGAGAGTTGGAACAAGTTGTCCAAGGTTATAGAGTAAAAGATATCAGGGCTGGATTCGTGTCTAATTAGTCAGGCTCTTAAAATCATGCTCTTTCTGCAAGATATTGAAAACCTATTTGAAGAAATAATGACAGAAAACTTCCCCCACCTGGTGAAAGAAATAGACTTCCAAGTCCAGGAAGCGCAGAGAACCCCAAACAAAAGGAACCAAAGGAGGACCACACCAAGACATATCATAATTAAAATGCCAAGAGCAAAAGACAAGGAGAGAATCTTAAAAGCTGCAAGAGAAAAG
>PVJC01008919.1:0-47194 GCA_004026665.1 Murina feae | reverse complement strand
AGGTGGGAAGGAAGGAAAAGGGGAGGGTGGGCAGGGGTAAAGATAAAGGAAAGAAGGAATGTGGGAAGGGAAGGAGGGTAGTAGAAAAATGGGAAGAATGATGATGGAACAGAAGTAGGAAATAAGGAGGAAAGAAAAGTTTATAAATGATGAGTCAGTAGGAAAAATGTTACATAAAGGAGAAAAATTGTGTGAGAGGAAGAAGCCATTAAGGAAGTCAAATACAATTGTGCATGAAGGGGATAAGATTAAAAAAGAAAGTTAATAGGGGTGACCAGGCCGGCAGGGGAGGGCAGTTAAGGGGATCAGGCAGGCAGGCATGAAGAGTAGTTAGGGCAGGCAGGTTAGCGGTTAAAAACCAGAAGTCCTGGATTTTGAGAGTCCCCAAGAACTCCATATTGGAGAGGGTGCAGGTCGGGCTGAGGGACCGCCCCCCCCCACCCCCCCGGCCCCTCTATCCTCTACCCCCTGGGCCCCTAGTAAATTGATAAGATAGAGTCTAATGATTTCTAGGACTTGCTATATATATATTATTGTTTTTTTACAGAGAGGAAGGGAGAGGGATAGAGAGTCAGAAACATCGATGAGAGAGAAACATTGATCAGCTGCCTCCTCCACACTCCCTACTGGGGATGTGGCTGCAACCAAGGTACATGCCCTTGACCGGAATTGAACCTGGGACCTTTTAGTCTGCAGGCCGACACTCTATCCACTGAGCCAAAGTGGTTAGGGCAGAAAAGATCATTTTTAAAGAAAAACCAAAGCACATCAGGGAATAACATTAACAGAGAAAACTAATATTTTCTAGTAGATGGAATGCAAAGGGTAAAGGTTAAGTTTGGCTGATTTTATGGGGAATATGATTGAAACATTATCTGTACTGAATGAAGACATGGTTTGATACCAAGAAAATGGAAAGTACCAGTAGTCCCAAGAAGCATTAACTGACTTACCCTACAACCAACCGACTTACATACCCAACTACAAATTGAGAAATGCTGTATGATTGGAAGACAAAACATCAAGGAAATGACTGTTGAGGTAAAGAGTCTTTACAAATAAAAGAATTTCCTTTACTGACCAATATGGACCACTGCCTGATCTTGCCTCATTCCTCTGTCTTCTGTATTTCATCAGGTACTGGCCTCTGTTAAACTCCTTGCATACTGTATGTAATGTTTATAGATTATTACATATTGTATGTAACACAAGACATTTTTTCAGAAAAAAAGGTACAAAGAAGAAAAAAATACAGCTATAATCTTATAGTGCAGTTATCCCTTTGATATTAAAATAAAATAAATAAGCAAATACATACATGGAAGAAGGACACATACACTAGTGAAGTTAGTAAATTCAAACTATACAAAAAATTAAAAACAAAGAGTATGAGACTTCTTTTCAACTACCCTCCTCCCTTTCTTATAATTCCTTCCAGGAACATGCATAAATATATATCTACTAGTCCATTTATCTAATTCTTTCTTTTTTTATTAATTCCAAGGGGGAATTCTTGCTTCATAGGTGAGCTTTGTTCTTTGTTTACCTTAATTCTACATGAAGAATTTTCCCTATTACCACATATCATCCCTTTGCAATGCTGCTCAGTATGGTAGCCTAGATATCATGCACCATAATTTATAAATGTCTGTCAGTAGGGGACCAGCTAAATCTTATTAATTTCCATAATGCATTTCCATGTTCTTCTCCACTATTAAGAGAATCTGATTTGACTGAAGTCAGGAGTTGGGTCCTGTCCACTTTTGTCTAGCATCCACCCCTGTGGCCTCTCCAAGTGGCTGAGGGTTAATGCACATTTCATTATCTGTTGATCAAATTCCTAAATAAATTCAGGCAGAGAGACAGAATAATTATTTAAGATTACTTCTATTAATTAAATTTTAAAGGATTAAAGAGTGAGGGCACAACTATTTTCCTCTTTTAAGAGAGCATAAGAGTCCCATAATTTTTATATTTAAATATAACTGGCAAGTGTGTTTGAAAAGGAAAAACAACAAAACAAAATAATAAAAAAAAGAATTCCAAATTCTAATCCCAGGTGTAACTGATTTCATGTGGTTCTCACGTAAACTGCTGTAGGTAAAAACAAATGGTGAGGAAAAGGTAAGGACAAATCTCTTAATAAAAAAAACGTCAGGTATTAGCATAACCAATGAACATAGACACTGGTGCCATGTGGATTTGCCTGGGGTGGGAATCGCTGGGGGCAGGGGGAATTCAATGGGGGAAAAGGAGACATGTAAAACTTTAGACAATAAAATAAAATAAATAAAATACAATACAATAAAATAAAAAAATCAGAATTCTTCCCAGTATGTAGTTACAGTCCACCACCAGTGAAAAAAACACATATGCACTCCCAACATGAACTCAAGCTCAGGTCAAGAAAACATATCTCAATTTCTCACATGCTGTTTCTAAGCATATATTTCCTGTGCTAGGGGCTGAAAGAATTCCCCAAATGCAGTGAAGTGAGTTAGTAGAAATAAATATAATTCCAGTTTCAAAGTGAAAGCTGTACATTACACTGTAGGCATCATTTAACAGGCTGGAGGTAACAGTGGGGATGAGAACCTTCCCTTCAGCGGGTGGAGATTTACGGGGCAATCGCATGGAACTGATCTTTTCTAATTCAAGAGCCAAGGTACCGAAATGGCGACAGATTAAAGAGTGCTTCTGTAGCCGAAATCACTTATCCATCAATACTACATAAATTTAATCCAGATACTAAAAATTGAGGTTTTCAGGGAGGTGTTAAAAACCACATATGTGCTGTAAACATCTATGGATAAATTAATCTGTCATAAAAAATTAAGCAAATAACTTGGCAGCCCTCACCCATGGAGGAGTTTACTGCAAAAACAATGCATACAAATGGCTCTCAAATGAAATACCCATTTGTTCTTGCTATAGCAACAAAGGGATTAAAGAGTTTAGGGCTAGACTACCTCAGGGGAAGGTTTGAGTAATTGCCCTAAATCCATTTTTCTTAGATAGGTACTGATTCCTCCACTGAGACTGAACATTAAAGGTCTGTTATATGGATTCCCATTGCCAATAGATCTTCCTAAAAGGCTAACTTTATCATATTAATCCGCTGCACATTCACCTGCAGGATAAAACCCAGGATCCTTAGCACAAAATACCATCCAACATCAATGCAAATATACATCTCTGTTTCCACTTATAGGATTACTCAGAAAGGCAGCAGCCTTTCATAGCTTCCGATTTGCTTATATTACTCTTTCTGTCTGGGCTGCCTTCCCTCTTTCCCAGTTAATCACTTTCACAGAATCCTGCCTGATTTTTTCCCCCAGCCCCGCCCCTACAAGTTCTCATAGAGTGAACTTACCATTAATTATTTTTTAATACATTCATTTCATTTATTTATTCATCCTTGCCTGAGGTTCATTCCAAGTTAATTTGAAACATGGTGCCATAGACCACGTATTGTGCTGTCCATGGAAGTTTCAATCAGTGAATTAAAATGCATACAGGCCTAGCCCTTGAAGAATTTTCATTCTGATAGCAAAGCAGACATTAAACTAGCAATTGAAAAACCACAAGTCAAGACCAATCTCTTCTTTTACGCATCTATCATGGAGACATCTAACTTGGTATGTGTACAACATCTCAGCTCATTCATGTTCATATGGCTTTCTCTACCAACAACGTAAAAGGGTTCTTATGGGTAGGATCCCTGCATGACTCATCTTTGTATTCCAAAAGCATAATGTAGTTCCTGGAACAATTTCTCTCTCTCTCTCTCTCTCTCTCTCTCTCTCTCTCTCTCTCTCTCACACACACATACACACACATGCACACACACAGACACACACACACTTTTTTTTTGGCAAACTCTTTTTGTTTTTTTTTTCAGAGCAGAAGACACTCTGAATATTTTCCTATGGCTTGAAGACAGCAGAACATACTGTGATTGCTCATTTTGCACCCGCTCAGCTGAGTAAGCCAAGACTGCAGTCAAATCCTGTTGGGCAGTACACATAGCTGTCAAGTCTTTAAATATTTCTGTATAAAGAGAATCTTTAAGTTTCTTAATAAATTGTTGAATATGTCATACATTTACAAAGAAGGCCTTCGCATTTACAGCAGGCACTGAAGCCCTCACCGGTTTGGCTCAGTGCGTAGAGGGTCCCAGGTTCGATCCCAGTCAAGGGCACGTACAGCAGTGCACAGGAGGCAACCAACGGATGTGTTTCTCTCACATCCATATTGCTCACTGTCTGTCCCTCTCTCTTCCACGCTCTAAAAATCAATGGGACAATATCCTTGGATGGAGATTAAAAATAAGTAAATAAAGTAGGCACTGGAAACATTTTCCCTGTCTCCTAAATATCACAAGTTCTGCTAGTCACATCTTGGACATAGTCTTAAGTAATTGTAGTTTGGCAACATGCTCTTTTTTATTTAACAATAAACATAACCAGAGGAGTGTTTGGCGTTGAATACAGAATGTATTTCCTGGGCATGGTGATTATATTTAAAACATATAGAAGCAGTCATCAACCAGGAATTCAGAAAAGCTTTTCTGAAAGGAGTAAGTTATATTTGACCCAGCTCTGGCAAACTGAGGATAGAAAGGTATGATTTATGGATCCTTCCGCTAATAATGGACTTTATTTTCATATCTCAATTTTACCATGTATTCTTTATAAGACCTTGGACCAGCCACTTAAAATAGCTGGAACTTACTTATAAATTGTGGCTGCCTCCTAACTCACAGGATCATGTGACTTTACACTCAGCAGTAACATATAGTAAATGGCTGATGAATGAATTACAGGGAGTAATTATGTGGCCATTACGTAACACAGACCAGAGAATAGCTTTTATGAACCAGGCAGCACGCACACAAACATTAGGTGTTTTTAATATTGTTGGGGAACATATAAAAAGTACTACTTTTGAAGTAGTTCTACTTTTATTCCCACCATAGAAATTGTACAGTCGATTGAAACTAGTCCTTAAATTCTACAGTCATCCCACGGATAAATTTCAGAAGTGATGAGTGTTCAAAGGTTCTATTTTAACCTGTAAGACTTAAAGGGGTAAAAGGAGAGTGTCCTTTTTTCATGGATTATGATCTGTTTTACCCAGGTCAACTTTGTAAAAAGACCAAAATTTGCTACATCACTATAAACCACTCTGCCCTGTTTCACTCTTGTAGACACAGCCTGTGAAAGACCCTGTTGAAGTTGTCAGATAACAGAAAGGACAAAGTACTTTTCCATTCACTAGTTTTTCCAGTGGGAAGGCTCTTAAAGAAAGTGAGCTAACCTCAAGCCAACATCTGTCTTGCTCTCTCCGTGAAAATGAAAGAAAACAATCTTACTCGCTTTGGTGAACTGCTCCTGTCTTGGTACTGGGCACATCACACTGGAACCTTTCTAAATCTGAGGTCTTTAGAGCAGTAGAGGCCATTTTCAGGAGGAGGGGGAGGGCATCTAGAGTCAGTCACGTGGTTCTAAGCAGAATATCCAAACCTTAAAATCAATCACTTGCTTTCTCATATGGGAAGCTGGTTCTGAAAAGTCTGGTTTTAGATGGTCCGGAGGAAAACCCCTTGCCCTTTTCCCCGAATATAATGAGAACACATATATCAGAATATTCTCCTGGCTGGTAAACATAAAAAATGGAAAAAGAGTAAATTACAATTTAAGATTTGATGTAAATGGTAAGTTCTAAAGAACAGATGAATGCGCTGTTTTTCTTAAGGTGAACTATATATTTACCAATTTTGAAATAAAGCCTCTCTTATGTGTTTGACACTGTGTTAGAGGCTTTCAAGCACTATCATATTTATTCTTCAAACAACCTGTTTGTGAATTGAAATCCGTTATTTGTGAGGTGAAAAACTACAGACCAGAGAGTTTAGGCAAATCGAGCAAGTGTACACAGACAACAAATGCCAGGATTTAATCTCAGGTCTCTGGCACTCTACAGTTCATTCCATATCATATTGTCTTCTCCTTCTTATATATCACAATGTACACAATCTTAAATAATTATAGCCTCTTCTCAACAGTAGGAGAACACGAAGGATATTTACTCATTCAACAACTATTTATTGAGCACTATCTACCAGTCACAATTATAGATCCTGCAGACTAAACTAGTGAAAACCAAGTCCCGACTGTCACAGACATTATGTTGTATTAGAGAGAAACAGCGAATAAAGAGGCAAATACAGAAACATTACTTCCTTTGTGTTAAGTGTTGGGAAGAGATAGTCAAGGCACTGTAAGGGGCAGAGGGTGACAGGGAGATGGTGATATTTTAGATCTAGAAATCTGGAAAGATCTAGAGAAAGACCTAAATCAAAGAAAGGAGAAAGCTTTGGAGATATATGCAAGAAAGATATTCCAGGCAAAGGGACAGAAGGTAAATGCCTGGAGGAGTGTGCTTGGCTCTTGGGAAAATGGCGATGAAGCATGGGACTTGAGTTGAGGGAGGAGGAAGGTGATGGAAGAGGAGATCGAAGAGCTAATGGGGTTCTACTCTTGATCCCCTTTTGAGCCAAAAGGGGATTTGGTGTCTCAAGAGGGTGAGAGCAAAGTATCCTCTGGAGGAAAGCCCATCTCATTAGGTGAGAACTGAGTTTCAAGGGATCACTGTTTCTTATTATGTGGAGATAACTTCCACTGCTGAACCTAAAGATTTGGGTTTTGTTTCTTTGTAAAGATAGCAAATCCCACTATGGAATAAATGTTTGCATATATTACATAAAAGTGTTGGAAGAGAGGCCATCCTTATTCTCTCAGGGCTGGGCTTCCGATTCGCAATAGGGAACAAGATAGACATTTCCTTCAGTGAGGCTCAAAGGGGTTGAGGAAAGAAATGATAATGTAATCACAAAGGAACCAGGGTTTTCATGGAAGAGAGGTGGAATGTGGAAAAGTAAGAAGAAAGCTTCCTTTGGGGGCATTTATTCCTATACCTTCAGTGCTCAATAACCAAAGAAGTAGATCAAATGTTTTGTAACTGATTATGTTACTCTAATATAGCTGGTCTCCTTCATGGTCCAGTCTCAGCATGGAATCAAGTGCAAAGAAAAACAATAAAACATTAAAAAAGCAATTCAAATCTACCCCACTATCTTTAAATTATATATAACAGTACCAAGAAGATCCCATTGAGAAGTATCCCTCTTTCCTTCCACTTTCTCGGCGATTGAACAATGTCCTGAGAGTTATAACATTTTCCCCCTTAGTCTCCACTTAGGTTTTAGACTGTCCCGCATATTTATAAGCCTGACTTATCAATGGCATAAAACCTCTCAAATATTTGTAACAAATAAACAAATATGAACAAACAAACAAAACTGCCCTTGCATCCCTGTACATCTGCTTTGTCTTAAAAAAAAAAAAAATTTCTCTTTAAGGAAAGTTTCAAACACACACAGAAGAGGATAGTATAATGAAATCTCCATAATGAAAAGACCATTTCAACAATTATCATATCCTGATATAGTTTTCTAAATATTCCCGTCTCTTTTTTAGCCAAAAGCACTTTTAGGAAATTCACAGAATATGCAAATTCTTTCACAAAAACGCCCAAGATTATTCTTTAGGTCTTTGGACTTCCCTGGGACTTTCTAAGTTCAACAGTTGCTCTAGAACTTATAGTTAGTTATCCCTGAACAAAATCTACAACATATTACAACTACATGCATAAGCTCTAAGTCAAAGAAAAGACAAAACGGGCACCTCTGGGCTTCTATTAAATATGGATTATAACAGAACAGGACTTCATCAGCACAACAGCATAGTTCATGAAATACAGGCATAGGAAGGAAAGTGGCTGGCATACTGGAGAAAGATCCTGCGAATGCATCCCTGACAGCTGTCCATGTGCGTTGGCTATCTAACGTGTAAGCTCTGTGGCTGTCTTGGAGGGAAGGACTTCTCTGAGCTGTCCTTCTCTCCCTCCTTAAGTGGTCAAATCAACAACCGAGAAACATGCATTTAACACTTTCATTATCACAGACGTAAGGGGACATCCAAGAAAAAGGTGAACAAAGAGTTATTTCTGTTCCGACTCTACAAAATAGGAATGGGAAAGCCACATCCCACCGTATGGGTTCACAGTGTTCTACTTAAAACACCAAGCTAGCGTGGTCCAAATTTATCCCCTTTACTGGATTTAAAATTACTGGTCTGATTGCTTCATGAGAAAAATAATTTTAAATGAGCTACTGTACTGATACCTCACTTTCCTAGCATTATGGCACTGGTGCAAGACTTAATATACAAAATTATAGATCTTGGCCCAGGGTAATTTTAATCTCTGCCTATAATAACAGGCCTTCAGCTGCCACAGGCAAGGGCTTTGTATGCTGAAATTGGAACTCTGACCCTGAGATGTAATGTCATAAAGAATAAATATGAAAGGAAAACAAAAAGATTCCAGAACTTGCAGGAGGTACAAATAAACAAACATGGATCAGATTATTTTTCCACGCCATGTGCATCTTCTATGGCATTGTATTTTAAATCAGGGAAGGTAGGGACGCTTACTCGATATAAACTACTTCATTGGACATGGTTGAGAAGATAAAAAAGGCAGGCGTAATTCACAATTCTATATGACTTCACCCATTTATCTCTCAAAAAGCAGGCTTTCCCAAGATTGTGTCAGGTAAGAATATCCCTGAAACGACAAATGTATTTACTCAATGCTACTTGTTATCCTGTATGTCACAAAATATGGCCTCTTGTATCTTTCAGTTTTTCTTGCATACTACATCAGATGGGCATGGAAGCAGTAGGCTACAACAAACTAATTGACTCAAAATTCTAGTGTAATATTTCATTTCATTAGCAAACAAAACATAGTTCTTTATAAAATAAGGAAGCAATACAAGCCTATGATGAGTTAAAACTACTCTTTCTTCCTGGCTAATCAATTCATATGAACCTTGGATGAAACTTGAATGGAAAATAATTTTTTTGTTTTTGACCCTCAAATAAAATTTACTTGTCTGGATTGATGTCTATCTTTGTAAATTACATCAGATGTTTCCTTGGAGGACGTTATGAACTTCTAAATTGAGTTTAGAACTTCGTTGCAATGGAGCACAGAAAAAGAAAGATACTGATTCATCCCATTATTGAATTGCATTCACAACAGTAATCCAAAAATAGGTACAATCCTAAACTAAAAGTTATGATACTTGAAAGGTCAAAAGATTTGCATATGAATGGCATGTACCTCTCCTGCTTGAAAACCTCCAATAGTATGTCATCAACCATACAAGAAATATATCAAGTTCTTTTCATAGACAAAAGTCCCTACTTATCTCCATGGACTCATTTCTAATCCCTGGGCCTACTGCTCACTTTGCTCTAATTACATTGGAAGAGTCAAGATAACTTTTGCTCGTGGGCTTTTGTACTTGAAATTCTGCCAAGAATGCTCTTCCCCTGAATACCTTTGTGCCACTCAAATCTCAGCTGAAATGTGGTTTCTTCAGAGAGGCCAACCCTAACCGTACAAAATTAAATATTCACCAGACAGTCTTTACCAAATACTTCCATTTCCGTGCAGTCATAGGAATTATCATAATCTGAAATTACATAGTTGATTATATTGGCTTGATTATTGCCTGTTTTCCTCTTCACTGACCCAGAATCTAAATTCCATGAAAGCAACAAACTTGCTGGTTTATGGTTTATCCTAGTCTCTAGTATACAGTAGACACTTAATAAATAAATGTAGAATGAATGATTAATAATTGTATATACTTGACACAAATAGAAGAAAAACATCACTATTTTATTAGTCTATAAAGCTAAAATGAATCAAGAAATCTTAACACCGCTAGATTAAAAGCACACACATATAGGCATTTAACTGGTTTTAATCAATTGATAGATAAAATGAAGTGTAAAAATATATAGTAACAACAAAAACACCATCTTTTTTGGAGGACATACTACCTGGCAATACTATTACATTTAGTCCCTATAACAATCTGACGAGGTGAGCTAACTCTACAATGGAAGAAACAGAGAGCTTTAAAAGTTTGCCCAAAGTCATGGAGGTAGATGTGAATTCTCGAAAATAATCATGATGATGATGACGATGACAGTAAAGACAGTTCCTAACATTTATTGAGCTAATTATGTATCAGGCACTTGCTAAGCATTTTAGATGTTGTGGGAAAGACCATACCTACACATACCCATGTTCCCAGCCTTCCTTATGTTTCCAAACCGCCCTGACCTATAAACTAACAAACATGATGCATGTCTCCAGGGCTGGGGTGCCTCTCCGACCTCTGATCCCCTGCCATCATGTCCTGGGAGACTGTGTTTTATGGGTGATGCAGTCTCCTTCCACCTGCTCTCTGAGTGACTGTGCACCACAGAGCCCCCAACAACTCTAGAGCGAGATGTCAAACTCACGGCTCCTGGGCCGCATGCCTTGTTTATTTGGCCTGTGTTAGCTTTTGAGTTTTACATGTTTGCTCTAGTGCATGAACAGAGAATAAATTTTTTTTTCTTTTTTATGAGTTAAGCCACTGAGATTTGAGAATTTCTTTATTACCGCTAAATACTATTCAGACCAATTCAAATACAGCATCTCATTTGCTTTCCCAAACAGTTCATTGAGGTACATTATTACCTCCTTTTACATACTATTTAAATAAGTTTTAGTAATATAAATAAATCACTAAAAGTTACATAATCAATAAGTGGTTGGAAACATCAGCCTATATGAGTCCAAAGCATGAACCATCCACTAAAAATTGTATCCAGTCCCATTAGTGAGATTCGTCCCTTTACAGGACATAATTTTAAATATTCAATAATGATATTAATCATATTGCCTTGTGTTGTATAACCTCTTGGAGAAATTCTAACTTAAAGGACAACTAAGAGTCTTACTGTCTTACTAAAAAGTATGACCAAATTACACATGCATTTATGGCAAAATGTCTGTATCCTGTGCTCCCTCACAAACCTTAAACACAAACTCTAATAACTGATTGTGAAATTTTATTGAGTAGTCCACTCATAAATGCTTGATAATTTGTAAATTCTCCATTGCTGTCCATTTTATCAGAAATCATGGATTGTGCAGGTCCCCATGGGAATTAATTGCAGGCAAAGTAATGCAAAGAACCTTCTCAGCCCCTCTCTGTGAAAGTGGTCAGTTATTTTTCAGTTAGAACAATATTTATATAACCAAGGAATTTGTACCACATCTATTTGCATTCTTCCTGGTATAGAAAGAATTACTACCAACAGCAGAAAATGTAAACCTATATATTTTTAATATGAACCAAAGAAAGAATGCAGCCAAGTGTTACAATCCATGGTTGGCCCCCGACTCCCACATACACACCCAGAAGCATAAATTATACTTTCTATAAACAGAATAATTGAGACTAATCTTTACCATTTGGTTCTTTATACTCCAGGATACATAAGACAAACACTGGCAGTTGGAATTCCTTTTCTATTAATTAAGGAATAAAACAAAATCCTTGTTAATGTCCATGTACTTAATAATTTGTATGTTATAGCAAAAGGATCTTGGTTATAGATTGTGACCAAATGAAATATACCCCAATAACTCAAGGAACAAGCAACTAGAAGGTAAATATATACCTATGAACATCGTTTCAAAATTTCCATATTTTAAGATCACTCCTTTGTCGGTACCACAAAAATCACTGGTGTCCCGCATTGCTTGTCTACAACACCCTGCTTATCTACGGCATCTTTAAATTCCAAACTAAATTTAATATTACTTTTCAATAAATAGATGGGGTTCTGCAAGTACAAGGTTCAAACACAACTTACTCTTCTGAAGAAAGACTGTGTAGTTTTATCTGAATGTATTTACATTCATGTAACTGAGCCAGGAAAGGCATTTGAGCTCATAGAAGTCACAGGGCACTCACTGTACCGACTGTAGCAGCCTCCCCAATATGGCAAAGGGGCTGAACTTAAATGCGAACTCTACGCATCATCCAGTCTAAGTCCTGGACCACACGTGTTTGGTTCTAGAGACGGCATTTAATGGCATAAAATAAAGAAAGAAAGGAGTGTAAAAAGAGTGGATTAGATTCTAAATGAAGCTTTAACAAATTTCCACCATCTCAGCAGCTTAAAACTATACAAATATATTCTCTCACATTTCTGGAGGTCAGAACTCTAAAATTAAGGCGTTATTAGGGAAGTTTCAAAAGCGTTTTCTGTTTCGTAGACATATCAGCTTCTCAAAGCTGTATGCATTCCTTGGCTTTTAATGCCTCCCTCATATTACTACATAATCTTGCTTCTGTTGTCAGGTTTTCTAATATTAACTCTGAACTTCCAGCATCTCTCCAGTAAGGACTCTTGTAATTACATTGGACCCAGCATAAAAATCCAGGATAACTTTCCCATTGAAAGATATTTTACTTAATTCCATCAGCACAATCCCTTTTATCAGGTAAAGTAATATATTTATAGGTTCTGGGGATTGGGTTATAGAGATTGCTCGGTGCTATTATTCAGTCTACCACAGAGGGAAAGAATAAAAGGAAGAAGAGATGGAGGACTTGCAAGTATTGTTTTAATAATAATAACAGTAGTAGTAATAATAATAATAATAATAGCAATTATTCATTAATTCAGCGAACACTATATATTTGAGCCACCAAATCCTATCAAATAAGGTCTGGTACATGGTGGACATACTTTAAAATAGCCTAAATTAGCTACATTGGTCATGTATTCAGGTGCTGATAGCTTATCTATATCTGGATGCTCAGAGTTAATATTAAGAAATGAGTAGTATTCTTAAGTCTTTTAAAAAGGTTTAATTAAATTCCTTCAGAATGCAAGAAAAACACTTAAAATTATATTTGGTCCAGGTATGCATTTAATCATAACATAACATGGACAGTGCACAGGGAAAAAAAGGCTAATTCAAAATAATATGTGCAAAAAAGGAGCATTTTTTTTTACTGTGTTTAGATGTGAAATATTGCAAAGAATGAGTCAGTGGTATAAAAGTAAAGTGCAGGTCTAAAAACAGTCATTGTAAGAGAACATTTTCTCCTTATGGGGATCTTAACATTATTTTTTTATTTTTTGCATTTATTAGCAAATATAAGAAAAAAAGACACTACATGATTAGATGAAAAGATAAGTAATTACTAAGGACTTCTCTTTTATGCCTATGGGATAATTAGAGTAGGATTTCAGACTGTTTCTCTTTATCCTAACAAGAAAATGGAAACACTTATAAAAGTAGAACAAATTTTGCCTGAAGACAATTTCAGGAATTAATATAATTTTGGAATTCATTTATTTTGATACATTGCTCCAATTATAGAAACCATCATTTCTTGATGAACTTTTCAAAACTACAGATTAGTTTTAAAATATATTTCCATATCTACATCTGAAACCAATATAATATTTTATGACAATACTTTAATAAAAAAATAAACGTGATTAACATTATCTTCAATCTTAAAAAAATTACCTTACTTAAATTCATTAAATTGGGGGTTTTCAGTAAATTGAGGTGCAGAAAAGGAGTATTTAATTAACATCACAACTAGAAGCTCCGAAATGTTAAAAACCCTGAAGGAGGGGCATAGTCTATAGAACTGGAGAAGTAGTGAAATTCCTAATCATCAGATTGAGGAAGATCAATAAAAACTGTCAGTGTATTGATTGGGGAAAATATTTATGAGGGATACAGCAGCAAAATTTATTCTTTCCCAGTATTTTACAGTTAGAAAAAGAAACTTGTGATTAAAATACATTAAAAAAAAATCTTTTTCTTAGAGGGACACAATATACTTTAAAATCTGCACAACTTTTGACACAGTGATTCACTTTAAAATAGCTATCTTTACATACATCCATGCATGTGAAGAACTGTATATCTACAAAAATATTCATGGCAGCATAGTTTGTAAGAAAAAAACTCAAGGCAATACAAATGATATTTGCCAAGCAGTTTATATGAACAGTGCATTCGCTAAAATGGAATACTATACAGCTACAAAAATAAAGTGTCTATTCTAGGCTTACAGTTCTCAATGTGTGATCTGTGTTTCAGAGACCTTTCAAGAATGTCACAAGGTGAAAACCATTTCATAATAACACTAAGGTGAACTTTTCACTCTATTTTCAGTCCTCATTCTCAACAGGCACAGTGTAGCTGTTTTGAGGGTTACATGACGTGTAATGTGGCAAATGAATTAGCAGATATGAAAATTCAGCTGTGTCCTATTGGCTCAAAATTAAATAATTTTTCAAAGGTGTAAAATAATTACATCCATTTAATTAATTCTTTTTACTTGTTTGGGAAATAAAGTTATTTTAAGAAATGTTATTTAGGGTAATATTCAATTTTTTTATTATTTTAAATGAATTAATAAATATTATTTGTTAGTTTTAATTCCTCAATGATGCAGTAAAATGCATTCCAATATAATTCTCTAAATATGCTAAATAGTAGCATGTGTAAATGTCACAAACAAAATTATTTGAGTAATATTACATGGTAAAAAATCTTTGAGAAAAATACTTTTGTAACATTTTTCTTTATGTTTATGATCTACCTATAGCACAATTATTTTAGCACTTTAAACAAGTTCTTTCCAATTAGTAATTATTTTATATTATTTGCAAAATACAGTACACAAAGAAGAACTCTGTAACCTCCACCCCTCCCCGAAACCAATAACTATTATCATTTTGGTGTATTTTTTAAAAGGTACTTTTCTATAATAACTGAATTATTCATGAAATAAAAAGTGAGTTTATCTTTATTGCTTTCTTTAGGTAACATTTTATAAACATTTTCAGTGCTACTCCAATGATATCTTTACAATATTTCCTCATTAATAATTTTGAGAAGTGTAACACTATGAAACCTCCTAAGAGTTTGGTATTATTTCCGGGAAAATAACCTAAAGGCATAAAAGAAAGAGCTCTTTTTTTTTTTTTAAAGAGAAGTTAGAACACTTCAAGCAAAATCTCCGCAGCAGATGTTGGTAGCTGTGCTTCTAAGACAACAGGAGCTTTTCTGACAATGACAGCCACTGCAGAGAAACCTTGTGACTTAATGATTAGGCCACATGTCATTGCTGTGAGGAAGTTTTGTGGGAGTGACAGACGCCTCTCGGAAATTTAGAAGTGGTTCCAGGGCCATGCAGGAAGAAAGCCATCTGTGTCTTGCAGCATCAAGTTCCAGTTAAAATAATTATTGGCTGTCACCAAATTGATGGCTACAGATGAAGGACTCGCGCTACCTTGAAGGAGGTATTAACAGATCTACTCATTTACAGTTGACATTGTAGTTCTGGAATGAAGGATAATTATTCACTTTAGTAAGACCTTTCCCCGTAATGAGGAGGACTCACAGAAGATAATTCTAATAAAAGTTGTCCTCCTGGCAGCCATTATAACAATGCTCATTAACAGAGATTAGTGAATTTCAAATATTCTACTTGCCTTTGATTATACCTATGTTCTGAGACCTACTTAAGGGAAACCCAAGCTTGCAGAATTTATAAGTGTATTTTTTTAGACGAGTGTTTCAAACGAAAACTTCCTAGATAACAATAAAATTTAAACTTGAGTAAATCCTAAGAATTCTCATCACAAGGGAAAATACATTTTCTTTTTTCCCCCTTCTCTTTTCATTGTATCTGTATAAGATAAAGGATGCTAACTAAACTTACTGTGGTAATCATTTCACAACATATATGTAAGTCAAACCATTATACTGTACACCTTAAACTTACATAGTGCTATATGTCAACTAGAGACTGAATGCATAAAATTCGTGTAAGGGTAGGCCTCCCTTCCCCAGGCTGCCAGCACTGGCTCCCCTCTGGCACCCGGGATCCGGCTTCCCTCTGGCCGCCAGCAGGCACCCAGGACCCAGGCTTCCCTCACAGCCTAAGCTTTGTCTGGAAGGTTGTCTGGAAGGATGTCTGGAATGATCTCTGGTTTAATTAGCATATTATGCTTATTATTATAGATTACCTATATATATAAAAGGCTAATATGCCAAGTGTCCCCATGGGAGTTTGACTGGGAGACCAGGAGTTCTATTGCTCACTATGATGTGCACTGACCACCAGGGGGTGGTGCAGAATGAAGGGAGGCCTGGGCTGGCAACTGGCACCCAGGTAAGAGAGGCCCTGGCTAGCAGCCAGAAGGCCCCAATCAGCCTGATCACCCACCAGGCCTAGGGACTCTTATCTGTGCATGAATTTTGTGCACTGGGCCTCTAGTAGCTCAATAAACTGGAAAAAATAAAGAATCACATAGTCCAAAATGTTTCATATGAGAACAGAATAAAATGGCAAAATATCTGAATCAATCTGATGTGTTATATCATAGTTTCTATTGAAAAGTTCCCTATGCTAAATTGATAATTATAGTGATACACTTTAAAATGTTATTTAACAAAAAAGGAACTATAAGCTTGACACTAATGGTTACCTGTATTTATATTCATTTCTTCTGCTTAACTGATTTAATTACTGCATAAAACCAAGAAGAATAAATTGACAAACTAAAAAATACTTAACCATTCCAGATGCAGCAAATATCCAGTACTTAAAACCACTCAATGTTAAAGTACAGCAAAATGGCTTAGTTAGAAAAAATACGAATTTGTGGAAGAAAACATATCAAAACATGTTTTGAAAAGTTAGGAAATTCACAATGTAATATATTTCTTACTGTGACCAGTTAGACTTCTTTTATTGCTTTCCAGTTGAATACTTATATTTGAAATACCCTATTCAGGTTGGGCTGAAATCAATAAGACACTGAAGAACCTATTGATACTTAAGGAGTCAGGTGGTCTCACCCTAGATCAAAGTGTTATTAGTGAATAATGGATAAATTTGTAGTAGGAAGTATTCTACTTTTTTACAAAATGACCTCTTTAATATTCAAGTATTCAGGAGGAAGGCTTAGACTGAGGGCTGAAAAAGCCAACTGTGGGGCATAAGCTTAGAACATGATAATTTGGCACCTCTCACACATTGCAGGGAGGCCTGTGGGAAGCACTGCCTTCATCAGCGTGCTTATAACGTGAAAGACCTCTGGCAATGTGAAGGAATGTGGGAGGATTACTAGTATATTTAAAGGAAAATGATTCACTAGATATAGCCAGCAGGCACATGCGACCAATGAGACACAAAACCAACATTTCTCAGCAGGGTTCACAAAAAATGCTAATTTGGTCTTGATGTCAAAAGTCACTATCATCGCAGCTTTAGAATTCACATTTCACATTTCCTTGAAACGAAATGTGCATTGCTTTGTTGACAAAAGTTGGGAGAGCAATTCTGAGGATGAAGACATTAAATAACTATTCTATCTTGACCTCATGCAATACAGAAGCAGAAATCTCCATTAGACTGATTTTCTTGTCTTCCTTGGAATAAAGATACCATTCACTAGTGACATTAATTAAATGCATGAATAGCTCACACCAGGTCAGGGGAGGGAATACAACACTTCATACAACTTTGATTTAGATTTATTGATTCATATCTACACATAAGAAGGACCCAGGGGTAAAAGCTTGGGAAGTTTGACAAGCTTTATTGAATAAAATGGCAATCAGAGTTTAATGTTCCAAATATATACCTATTATAATTAAAGTATAAAGAAGAAAAACAAGGAAATTAAACCTGAACACCCAAGACATAATATATAAAATCCATAATAAAACCATAATAACTATAGTGCTTAAGAAATAGTAATAGCAACAATAGAAAAAGAGTTAACAAAAACATTACTACATGCTCACTAGACTGTAAATTCAACAGACTTGTAATCATTATGATTTTGGAGGAGACTCACCTGTGTTAAAAATATCATCATAGCATGGAGACAAAAAAAAATTTACTAGAGCTTTTTGCTTTAGTGTTGATTGGCCCAGTTTTCCAATATATTGAAAACGCTCATTGGAGGATATCACTGTTCAAAGGTTAGACACTGAGACTGGACTCGGAAAGGTCATTCTTGCTTCTGCATCCCCTCAATGTCAAGGTCACCATCATCTGGAGTTAATGGGAGGACAAAGACTGGGCAACTTTTTCAGGTCTGAAAGTATAGGCTAGTTCTTCATATTATATAAATTAATGAATTAGAATTTAATAGATTTATTACTTGACCATGAGAAAGAACTTGCATCAGATAAAAATATGACACAAGTCCCATTTCTCTCTCTCCCTCTCTCTCCCTCTCTCTCCTTCTCTCTCCCTCTCTTTCCTTCTCTCTCTCTCTCTCTCTCTCTCTCTCTCTCTCTCTCTCTCTCCTTACTATTAGCATTTATTGAGCACTTCTATATGTCAACCACAGTGCAAATACATCATGTGCATTATCTCATTTAATCTTTACCAGTACCTTATGAGGAATATTTTATCCTCCTTTTTTCAGTTGAGGAGACTTAGACTTTGGAGACTGAGGTTATTTATAGAAAGTCTTGTGGCTACCAGGAGCAGGATCATTATAATAATTTCTCTGTACTGAATTATGTCAATAAATTTCCTATCTAGCCTAACAGATATTACTTTAGTTGTACTCATCAGTTTCAGTTTTAATATTATTCTAGGATAAGTAAAGACATTATTTTCCTTCAATTTTAACTTGCCCTTGCTTCACCATTTTTTGAAGAAATATATTCCTTGTATTATTTTAATGTGAAGTCTTATAAAATTATTAGTATGCATATTAATAAAGGAAAGCATATAGTCAATGACTGGTGGGGGTAGAAGACACTTGAGGCAATTAATTTTTTAAAATATATTTTATTGATTTTTTACAGAGAGGAAGGGAGAGGTATAGAGGGTTAGAAACATCAATGAGAGAGAAACATTGATCAGCTGCTTCCTGCACTACACCCTACTGGGGATGTGCCCACAACCAAGTTACATGCCCTTTGACTGGAATTGAACCTGGGACCTTTCAGTCCGCAGGCCGATGTTCTATCCACTGAGCCAAACTGGTTAGGGTTGAATAATTAATTCAAACTATTGTTAGAATTAATTATTCTAACAATATTCTTCTCATTTTATAGTTAGGAAAACTGAGGGTGAGAGAAATTAAGTAAACATAGAAGTCAGAATTCTAAGCTTATTTCAAATCTAGTAATGTTTACTCTATAAAACCAAGATTAAACAGTGTGTGAGTCAATGAGAAAAAAAATTATTTTCATTTTAAGTATTTAACATGATATTAGTTAGAAAGACAACAAATCTATCATTCTTGGTAAATATTCCTTGGTAAAAAGACATGCCTCTGTGTCTCTGCTTTTACTCTGTTTTACTGCAACAGGAGAAAAGGAGGCAAGCTGTGTTCTAATGATAGACTTTTAAGTCTAATGGTGTCAGGCAGAGGGAGTTCCTATTTCATGACTGCTATCTTCTAAATAAAGTGAAAAGGGATGTCATTTGCTGAGTGTCTGGAGAGGTAGAGAGGCAGCAATTTCAGAAGGGAGAAGGTGGTTTGCAATGGCCATCAAAAATTGGAGAATGAGGAAACCAAGAAAAGTAGTAGGATTGTAGAGGAAATTCCAGAGGCACAGCTGATGCTGTTGATCACAGTGTAGCAATCTGTTTTTCTCTTTTTGATTTTCTTTATCTATGATGTATATGAAGACACAAAGAGGGCAGGGAGCTGGGCTCATCCAAGGTTGCTATTTAATCAGATGTGGACACAGTGGATGATGAGTCAACACTAATGGACAGGGCAAAGAAAGAGGAGCCGATGGATTGGACATTGCCAAGAGTCTGGAGAAAGATCACTAACTGAACAATTGAACTGGAAAATAGAAGGTTTTGGGATGAGAGTAGGATGTTGATTTCACGATTTTGGAGAAAGAGCAGTTTCATTAGGTTGTATGGTCATGAGTTTAAGTCTCAGAGTGAATGGTTAGAGGAAGTTACAACAGATAATGAGATAAAGAAATTGAGAGGTCATGCTGTGGGGCAGTCAATGCACCAATTCAACGCACAGTGATTCAATATAAGAAATGCTTGTTGAAAACACCGAAGGTGATGGCAGAGACCGGGTTAGGACTGAAAACTTATCCAGATGCCATAAGTCTTCAGTGAGAGCAAATTGCTGGAGGCCAGTAGGTGATAGGTAGAGAGGGTGATCTTGACAGGTTGCAGGAGCATTTAGAAAAGCAGTGTTTATAAAAAAAAGGAAGAGCAATAATCCAGAAGGCACAAAAGAGCATGAAAGCCACGACCGCACTGAGAAGAAACAGAACTCAGCCAGGCTGACCGTGGAGTAGCGTCTTTGGGGGAGAGGCTGAACTTAGTGCTGCCAGGCACAAGCAGGAACTCTCTGAGCAAAGGCTGAAGACCAAGAATGAGGCCCCGGGGGAGGCTTCTAGGAAAAAGGTAGCACTTGGACTGAAATAGGACATTTCTGACCGACTGGCATTTAAAGGGCACTGAGAAATTCAGTCTTGCATTCTGGAACCACAGTCTTAACTACTGAACCAGTGGTTCACCATTTCCAACCAGAGCTGATCCGGGATGACCTTTGTCAGATGTGAAATGTTACATCCCATCCTGCCAACTCTCTCACCTTGTTAATTAGGGTTAATGTTTACTTTCAGGATGAATGACAAAAAGAAAAAGGGTTAATGCTCTTTAAAAACCTGTATCCATTTTCTCCCTAGAAAAACAAGAGGCAAAAAACAAATAAATGAATCCAGCGGCCATTGACAAATCAGGATCTTATATAGAATTTTAAAGGGAAGTAACTCCTCTAACAGACTTATTAATTTCTGCTCTTTCTTAGTAAAGGTATTTGAGGGATTTTGAAATATCTATTTTACTTTCTACGTCAGCAAGTTGTGAGTGAATCCTAATAATTAACTCCATTAACTCTATGAACCAAAGATTATTTATATATTTAATTTCTATTCCTTTTCTGTGGTTTCACATTGTCTGTAATAAAGATGCCATCGTATGTGTAGCCTGAATTACAGATCACTCAAAAATTTGTTTGAGCTATAAATCCAGAACATCCAAAGCTCGAAATGATCTTGCGCATCATTTTTTCTCTCTACTTTTATTTTGTGGCCAAGAAAAGCGAAGTACAAAGAAGTTCCACCATGAGGAGTGCTGTCCAAGGTGACTTTAAGAAGTGGGACTGGAACCCATGCCCATGATTTTTCCTCTGTCCTCCTAACGAGAGTTTCATCAGCATATTATGAGCTAGCAAATATATCAGGCTCTCTAGTGTTCTCCTTTTTCATTTATCTTTGGCACCATTTAACCCATAAATAAAAGTTAAAGTAAAAATCACCCAGTGGCCGTATTTTAGTTTGTTCCTATTGGGAGGTTGTTTGTTTAAATGCACTCAGGGTAAATTCTGTGGCCGTAAAAAGCTTTCACAGGATGTGTTATTTTAAGAATGGGATTTTTTTCTCCAGGATCCCCAAAGAACTAGCCATTTAAGCATTTATCAGTACAAGGTCATTACTTTACTGAAATGGCTTTAACTTAACATAAATCAACTTAGCACCTCTGAATATCCCTACCTGATGGAAGGACAGAGAAATCTGAAGCTGAAGCTCAATTTACTTCTTGCTTGTCTACGCTTATTGAGGTAATATTCCAGCTCCCTGTGTCTCTATTTTCTGTTGGCTGGTTAAGATCAATTGGCATTGCAGACCACTGGAAATGGATCCACAGAGCGGCAAAGGGTCTGAACTGTAGTGTGAGAGCTAAACACGTTGCCTTTGTGTTCGATGTGTTCACCGGAAATAAAAACGAACAGGTCCAAAAGCCATAATTTCCAGTTAAGTACTACAATTCTCGCGAAGGAAAATTCTCCAGGGGGCTTTGGGACCTGCGTGTATATTACATCCGCACGCACTCTATGCATTGTATTTCCTCAAAGCTTTATGAACAAAGTGGACTGCTGACCACCGCCAGGACTGGGCTCTGAAATGCTTTCCTTTGTTTCTCAGTGCTGGGAACAGCCTGCTCTGCATCTTTGCTTCATCACTTGCACTCTGAGTTTCTCTGTCAGATAAGCATCGCATGTGATCAAAGAAGAGTCGAAGATGGTATTAAGGGGCTGTGCTTGATATCCGCTCCAGAACAAAGTTTTTCTGTGCAGAAACTGAATGTTCCATTCTTGAATTAAACCTTTAACCTTAGTTTCATGAGCCCTGCTACATGTTTAAAAGATATATTTTTAGTGATTTCAGTGAGAGAGGGGAAGGGAGAGAGTTAGAAACATCAATGATGAGAATCATTGATTGGCTGTCTCATGCACGATCGGGGTTCGAGCCCACAACTCAAACATATGCCCTGACCGGGAATCGAACTGTGACCTCCTGGTTCATAGGTCGATGCTCCACCACTGAGCCACGCTGGCCAGGCAGAGCCCTGCTGTATTTAATCCAATTGTTTAAAGATTACAATATAAACAACAGTTATTTTCAAGTCTCCCCCAGCATTTGAAAAATGATCCAAGAAAAAAAGAAACAAGTGGAGAAAAAAGATTGTCATCTTACCAAAAACACCTGCACAATTAGTTGTTACACACATATAACTGTAACCCAAAGAAATAGCACATCTTGCCAAGAAAACAACTTCTGTTTAACTGAAATATGGAGATATTCACATCAGCTCAAAATGAAGCAACTTTTTTTGATCAATTCCCTTGACTAGTGAAGAAGGACAGGAAGCTTCACATTAGTTCTGCAGGTTATCACCATACACATGAGAGATCCAAGCTCGAGAAATGGGGCTGAAATGTAATGTAAGCAGAAATGTCCTGTTAGCAGAGGCCATTTTCTCTCCATGCTCCTTCCCACCTTGTCTTCTGCTCTCAGTCCTTTGGAAACCATCCTCACGCCCACATTCTACCTTAAAGACTGATATTAAAGTAGAGAATGCAATGGTCACTTTTACGTATAAAGAACTCAACACGTTGGATTTGTACCACGTTTTAAATAAAATATACCGCTCAAAGATAATTCTGGGAAACTGGAAAAGCTTCCTTCTTAAATTGCGAAAAGCTCATGTCTCTGAAGAAATTAATGTGAATTGCTTTATTAGAGACCACTAGGTATATTAAGAAGAGAATGAGTCCCAACATCATATTTTCCTTAATGAATATTCCAAATATTAACATACTGTTTTTATCACATTTATGAGAAAGAAGAGAGTAAAAAGAAAAAATATATATATATATATACATATTAGCTTGCCTTTCTCTTTTTCATTTTGAGTTATTTTTAGTAATAACTTTTTTGAATTGAAAAACAGACAAAAGCAAAAAAATTAATCTTCAAGGAAACTGCAGCAAGTGTATTCACTCACACAGTCTTTCACTGGTTCTTATTCATCCATTCAGGCAGGCAGCCAGCTACCCAGTCACTCATTTATCCATCCTTTCAAGAGAAGAGACTGTATCTTTTCATTTGTACTCTGGCCAGTGCACATCTTTGAAGGGAAAAGTCATGTTGCTGTAGCATAACTTCGATTGGGAACAATTTCAGTCTCTGGCTGGGGACAGTGCTTCATGGGCAGAGTTTTCTGGTGCCTATATCCTTGTTCCGAGAGCTTGGAAAGAGTTCAGCAACAGTCTTTCTTACCATGTGAACTATTTTATTCAGAGCTATGTAAAGAATCACTCTAAATCCTAGTAATAATGTACAGAGAGGCATCGAGGACGCTGAGGAAAAAGGCTGGACCAGGAGACCACTGATCTAGTTGCTCTCCATTAATCTTCAAAATCTACAGATATCCAGATGCCATGGCTTCTGCTAGAGCTCACTTAGTTTTATATCTTCTTCCGGAGTGTGCGGGGCCTAGAGAAGAGTGATGTTTAGAGACATGGCAGCTTCCTTTCTCTAGAACAAGTGAGAGAAACTGGGTCCTTCTCAAAAAGGCTGTATCTGGAGGTCGTGCAAGAAAACTATAGAAATGTGACATTGACTTCGGTGGGTTTCCTAAGAGACCCAGAGCACGTGAGAGCTCCAGTGAAACCAGTAAGGAAATGGGGAAAGCAGGGTAGAGCAGGGGAGGAAGCTAAGCAAGGTTATCATCTCAGTTTGGAGTCTAGTCTCAGCCTGATTCCAAAGGGAGCAAAGAAGCAGAAATGACACCATTAAGTAATTCCCTTCTTGTAGCAAAAGGGTTGGTCTTTTGACCTTACACCTGTCAGTCACTACATGTTGACTGCCTCTAGAATAAGGAAGTAACTTCCAAAGAATTTCTTGGCAAAGTAGTTCCCCGTTGCTACAGGTAATTTTTAGGAGAAGGGCACAAATGTGAACTGTCAGAACCCACAGAGGCTGGCTGAGGGGTGCTCCAGCCTGGTAATAAGGCTCTGGGTAGGGGCACCAACAGGCTCTAGTAAGGATGTCATCAGCTCCTCTTAGAGTCCAGTATAAGGGTTATACATCTAATAGGGGAAAATTATTTGCATCTAAAAGCTGAAGCTAAAATTCTCTAGCTTATTCTAAAAAAGAAGACCTCCCAGAGTCAACAGCAATGCAAGGATCTTGAGGACAATCCCTGGCCTATTTCGCACGGGTAACTCTAGCATTTAGCACAATGGGATGGTAAGTGGGCAACCTGGGAAGTAATTCTACTCTACTCAAAACCATTTATTCATCGGTAAAATGTAAAGTTCTTACTAATGTCCCTCTAATTTATCCATTAAAGCAAATTGTCTTGAGATCTTAAATAGGCCTCTGAGGATGGAAATTATGATCAAGTTTGATGACATGAAATACATTTACAAAATTCTAGATCTAATATAAAATTTGAAAGTATGAACAGCAGGCCTGGGAAAGGCCCCTTTGGAAAGATGGTGTGAAAATACTGGAACCACAATCCATTTTCTCTGTTTTATCTTTTATTCTGAATGAAATGAGCTCTCCCTTCACATTACTTAGTTTTCTTAAACCACAATCCAAAGAAATATGAACTAAACACACTTTATTAAATTTCAGTCACTGGAAAGATAGTAAACTAAGGTCTTCTTCATTGCCCCCGAGTCTGCAAATAGTTTTTCAAAATTAAGATAAGTTGTAGCATCATTCATTTTTGATCTGTTAAGCATGAGCAATATTTACTGGCTAAGAATTTGCCTTCCAACATCCTGTAGTTCAAATCCCAGCTCTGCCACCTACCATCTGTAAGACTTTAGACCATTTGCTTAACTGTCCTAAGATGAAGTATTACTATTAGTTTACAGATGGAATTAAGAATCATACGCATTTCAATGAGTTCTCAAGATTAAGCATCAAAATGTTTAGAAAGAACTATGTCTCTTACACATAGCAAGCCTCAAATATTCCTTCTGAGTTTTCTTCTGCATGTTCTCACTCTTCATCGTGCTATGATGATGCTCTTGAAGATTTTTGAAGGATAAATGCTCTTCTTCCATTTGGGTATCAGTCAGTTTGGTCATTAAGGCCCCAACTGGCTTGTCAGTGCTGCATAATAATGGTGTCAATCTCAGAGATTAGATGGCTGTAATGATGAGTTCTAGTGATTACTGCAGACACTTTAATTTGCAATCACAACATTAGCTAAAATGCTGGCTGCAACTTTAACCTTCACAGCCACGAGTCTCTTATAGCCATTGTTCATCTGGACATCTCGTGTGTCTTCCTGTCCAGGCATCGCACACGCTGTAACTTTGGCTTGCAAAGTTTCTGCTATGTTTCTCTCCACAACGGAATCCAGCTCCTCTTTCAGCACTGTGTCAGGTGTGACTCTTCACCAAAATTTCTCTGCTCTTTCCATCTAATAGGAACTTTCCCTCATCTCAGTATCACTCTCGTGTCATTTTCCACTTTTAACTCTAGATATTCTAGCTAGATGCTGTGTTAGTTTTTGTCTTGGCATAAAAAATTGCCATACACTGAGTGACTTAAAAGAACACAAATTCATTATCTTATAGTTCTGTGGTTAGGAGTCTGACTAGGTCTCATGGAGCTAAAATCCAGGTGCCACCAGGGCTGCTTTCTTTTCTAGAGGCTCTGAGAGAGAATCCAGTTCCTTGACATTTCTGCAACCTAAAGACTACCCACATTGCCAGGTTCCTGTCCCCATCCCTCCATTTTCAAAGCCAGCCACAGTGGGTCAGAACCTTCTCAGAGCACATCACTCTGACCTTGTCTTTGGTGTTTTGTTTCTCCTTTTAAAAAACCACGTGATTACATTGGGCCAACACAGATAATCCAGAATAATTTCCCTATTAAAGATCATCTGATTAGCAACCTTAATTCCCCTTTGCTACTTAACATGACATCTTCACAAGTTCTGGGGATGAGGACTTGAATATCGTTGTTGACCTTTATCCTGCTCACTACAGCCATGATTGAAAGTGGCATGTCCTTACCATCACAGAGTTCATAGTTCAGTGGGGGTGAGAGGAAGATACAGGTGAGACAAGTAAACAACCAAATGAATGATTATTAAGTAGTGATAACAACTGAGAAAAAAATAAACCAGATGAGCTGTTAAAATATAAAAGGGGAGACCCCGAATAGATAGTGAGGGAGCCCTCAATGAAGAGGTGATATTGAAACTGAGAGTTGAGAAAGGAGATTGGTGTCATGTGAACTGCACACAAGATAGAGCCAGGAAAGGCTGGGAAAGGGAAATGAAGAATAGCTTTTGACCAGGGACATAATCACTTTCATAAAAACCTGGCTTTTATGCTAAAGACAGTGGAAAGTTGGTAATATTTAAAACAAGGAGTTATTTGTATGTTTAAGAAAGATCAGATTCTTTTGTGAGGACTAGATTGGAAGAAGCCAAGAATGGAAGTATGGGAAGACTATGGAGGCACCTACAATATCAAGTCTTTAATGTCCAAGTATTATCAAGGATGGGAAGGAAGTGGAACTCTTGTACATTGCTGGGCATATAAATAAGCCAAACTGAACACTACAGGCAGAAAAATGCTCGGCAATATGAATGCAATAAAGTTGAACACTTGCATATTATGACCAAGTGATTCCACACCTCAGTATGATAGAAATTGTTCCAAATAGAAATAAGTGCATGTGATCCCCTACAGACATGTTTTTAGTCTGTGATATCCAGCAAGGTAGCCACTACCCAAATGTGACTACTTACATTTAAATAAATTAAATTAGCTAAAATTAAAGGTCTGTTTCTTCAATCACACTAGTCACATTTGAAGAGTTCAATAGTCACATGTGACTAGTGGCTGTTCTATTGGACTGTGCAGGTATGGAACATTTCTGTAACTTTAAGAAGTTCTATTGCACTGTATATCCTCATACATGCATTGCTAGTTATCAGACAAAAGTTGGACACTACCTAAATGTCTGTCAACATTAGAATAAGTAAATTGTGACATATTCACACAAAAGGATGCTATGTATCAGTACAATGGATATGCTACATCTATAATCTACTCTAATAAAAGAGTAATATGCAAATTAACCATCACTCTGAGAACCCTAAGCCATGCCCACCAGCATGCCACTCCCCCAGCCAATCAGGGAGGCTGTATGTAATTTAACCCAGCCAAGATGGAGGCCTGCAGCCATGGAGCTAGACCAAACAGGAGGCTTCTGTTGCAACTGCCTGCCTAAGCTGGCTGGACCTCTGCTCATGGCAACAATGTTTCAATTATAGAAGCCACTGAGCTGAAGCAAACAGGAGGCTTCATTACCTGCCTAGGCTTCTGCTCAAGGTAAAAAGTTTCAATTATAGAAGATAAATAAACTCCAGAAACCTGATTCCAGCCAGCCTCGCTGGGACCTCGAGTCAATGGGAGCTGGGGGCAGCCTGAAAACAGCCCTCAGCCCCTCACCCAGGCTGGCCAGGTACCCCAGTAGGGACCCAAACCCTGAAAGGGCTGTGGGCAGCCTGAAAATGGCCCTCAGCCCCTCATCCAGGCTGGCCACACCTCCATGGAGTGAGGGTCCCCACTGCGGGGCTTGGCCAGCCTGGAAACAGCCATCGGCCCCTCAACCAGGCTGGCCAGGCATGCCAGCAGGTGGACATCCCCCAAGGGGTCCCAGACTGCGAGAGGGCACAGGCCAGGCTGAGGGACCCCCTGAGTGCACAAATTTTTGTGCACTGGGCCCTAATAATCTATAATAATAAAAGTATAATATACTAATTAGACCAGACAGCTGAACAACCTTCCAGACAACCTTCTGGATGAAGCTGGGGCTGTGAGGGTGGATGAAGATGGGGCTGCGAGGGCCATGCCCCTTGCACAAATTTTGTACATTGGGCCTCTAGTAAAAGCATAATATCCTAATTAGACCAAATGTCCTTCTGGACATCCTTCATTCTGGACAAAGTCAAAACATATGGGGGCCAAGGCAGAGGCAATCAATGCAGCAGCAAGGGCCAAGGCCCTTGCACGAATTTCGTGCACTAGGCCTCTAGTCAAGGAATAATATGGGTATTTCTTACAAACCTTAATATATGTATTTTATTGTTGACAATATTACAGATATCCCCTCTTTGTCCCCTCCACCCAGTTCCTACCAACCTCCCCTGAACTTCACTACACTATTGTCTGTGTCCATGGTCTATGCATATAAGTAAGTTCATTGGTTTATCTCTTCTCATCCCTGCACCCTGCTTACAAACATTTTAATTGAAATGTCAGACACAAAAGCACACAGATCCTATTTATATTTTACAAAAACAGGTAAAACTCATTTCTTATGTTAAAAGTTAGGACAGTGGTTATCCTTAGTGGGTGGAAGGGTGGTGACTGGGAGAGAAATTGAGGGGTAATTTGAAGGATTGGTCACATTTTGCTTCTTGGTGAGGATGCTGGCTGCAATGGATGTGTTCAGTTTGTAAAAATGTATCAAACTTCCTATTTACAATATGCACATTTTCTATAGAGATATTGTGTTTTTTAAAGATTTTTAAAAGATATAGTCATTCTCTCTTCATTGTTAATAAAAGGTGAGGTATTTGATTTCTTGAATTAATCAACACAACACAATGGATTCCTCCAGGTACCGCACTTTGCTCAGCTTCCCTTTATAAGTTATAGGTTTAACAGGCATGCAAGATGCCTCTGAAACTCTAGATGATTTAGGAGTTCTTCTTACCATCCACCCACCATCTTGCACCAGAAGATGGCTCAAATGTAATATGGCAGCCACAGCAATATCACACAGGTAGACAGGATGTGATGTAAATGAAGGTCCGCTAAGGTTGCAGAGTTTACCTAATGTCACAGAGCAAGTCAGTAATGGGGAATCAAACCAAAGCCATATCTTCTTCATGCACTCTTTCCAGTATATTGTTTTACCTCTCCACTCTGAGTTTTGGGCCCCAAAGCCAATAATTTATGGCATAAATTGTCATTGGATACATTGAAAAATGTAGACACATCAAATAGAGAGTGGAGTGTTGGAAAGAAACTCAATCCAAAGCCAAAATTAATCGAAGTGTCTTAGACTCTGACATTGCTAGAAGAATCATTGCTGTGACTCTCAATTTATTCCACCAAGAAAGTGCAGTGTAATATGTTTTAATGCACTTTCTGTAGGTCTGCAATGCAAGTTTGATTTGTTTTTCCCAGAAGCAATTTACTTTTAAATTCCAAAGACTCAGACATCATTGAAGAATGTTTTGGGCTACTTAATCATGGCAACAGGGAGTAAGCTGGGAAACTGACAGAAATAGTCCATTTAAAATTAGGTATTTACTAGTCTGAAGGAAGGGAAAAATAAAACTCTCAAATACTTGAAATCACACACTCAGGCTTAGGAAGTGGCAAATGCCACAGAATGCTCTGATGAATGGTTTGTCTGGAAAAAAAAAAGTGAAAAAAAGAATACCTACAGACCTAACAATACACACACAAGAAGAGACCTGGAGAATATGATCACTATGCTAAGTGAAATAAGCCAATCAGAGAAAGACAGATTATCACAGGATCTCACTTATATGTGGAAACAGACTAAGGAATCTCAGAGGGAAGTGGGAGGGGGCATGAAGAGATTAATCAAAGAATGTATATGCATCTATGCCTTGCCCATGGACTCAGACAATAGGGTGGTGAAGGACTGGGGTGGGGTGGGAACCAGGTGGCGAGGGGAGTGGGGAGAAAAGGGGACCTCTGTAACACTCAACAATAAAGATTAGCCACAGGAAAGCCTTAAACCCAGTGACTTAAGGATTATCACCTTGTGCAGTTTTATAAAATGACAATCACATGTAATGGTGGGATTATGTGCCCTTTGAGTCCAGTAACAGTTCAGTTTTGAGAAAAATAGCCAGACAGAGTCTATTTCTGATCCTGTGTTTTCAGCTTTCTATAATCTAATGACAATAAAAAGGGATACACTTTCTACCAAAATGTGGTATGGCCAGAAGCAACAGGAAAGAAATATAAGGCAAGAACTTCCTGATCACTACAAACACCCCCCTGTGATTCTGATATAAAAATCTCAGAATAAGCCTGGGCAGCGAGGCTGAGTGGATTGTTGCCGGTGCACCAGGAGACTGCAGGTGTGATTCCTGGTCCTGGCATGTGCCTGGCTGTGGGCTCCATCCCTGGTAGGGCATGTGCAGAAGGCAGTCAAGTGATGTTTCTATTTCTCTCTTCCTCTCCCTTTCTCTCAAAATATGTTTTTATTGATTTCAGTGAGAGAAAGGGAGAGGAAGAGAGAAATAGAAACATCAATTGACTGCCTCCTGCACATCTGGGGAGGGTTGTGGGGGAGTGAAGATATCAACTGTAAGGCTTGCATGCATGCATATGAGCATAATCAATGGACACAAGAAATTGGGGGGTAGGGGAGGAGGGAGGAAGGTCCAGGGGAAAAAAATGGAGACCTATCTAACACTCATTGTAATACTTTAAGCAATAAAACAAAATTAATAATAATAATAATAATAATAATAAATAAAATAATCTCAGAATGAGCTTTAGTTGCTAGTCTACTTTGTAGGTTCTTTAAAAGTAAAATATTCTTATGGTCAGACTTTCTTTTAAAATTGTTCTGCTGTACTTTCCAGAGGATAACTCTATAGGAAGCTATCCTGATATCCCGAGTCCACAGTGTAAAAACAGTTGTTGTCTCTCACAGGTCGTTTGTTTATCCTGTAATTATGAAAACGTAAGCTAGCTGAAAGCAGAAATGGTGCCCAAATTTATGTGCCTTCTTTAAAAGTCTATGCTGCTAGGTTTGCATATTTAGTAAGGTGACCAGACGTCCCGCTTTTGGAGGGACAGTCCCGATTTTTAACAATTTTTCCCACGTCCCGCGGCATTTGAAAAAAGTCCTGATTACTCTTTGTAATATTTTAAGTAATAAAAGAATAAATAAATAAAAAGAAAGACCCTCCATCCCCCCCCCCCCCCCCCCCCCCCCGTCAATAGTGTACCACTTTAAATCTGGTCACCTTAATATTTAGGAACTGTGTAACTGTTATCCTGTCCTGTGCAGGGGTCACGTAACCAACCCTGATTACTCTCCAATACCTTTGCAGCTATCTCTAGGCATAGAAACAAATCTGAAATATAGATTGAAGCCCAGGAGGTTATACAAAATATAGTTCATGATTATGAACTAAAGAGATAAGTAAAAAATTCCAGGACAATTGAAAATAGAAAAAGGGATAGAAAGGCAATCAAGAAATTCTTCATAGTCTAAGCAATATTTTAGAAAAAAAAAGGAGAAAAAATCAAATTGTGTGTAAAATTATGTATCAATGAAAGTAGCAATATACTTGGCTGTTTGGATAATGGATTTTATTTTGGTAGAAAAACAATGAGGAAGTAGGAAAACATTCATTTTGTACTTGTACATATTTAAAAAGCTAGTCTATTCCAATCACAAAACACCACTATTCTAGGCACAGAATAGCCCTTAGAGAGAACTGCAGAATCTCTTAATATTGGCTGCTTCCAGGGAAAATAATTCATTGGAGAGAGACTTTTTATTGTAAACTCTGTTATACCCTTGAAATTTTGCAATACCATATGCATTGATCAGTTTAGAAAATATCACCACTGTCTATCCACTCATAATTTACCTGAATTACAGGCAAGAACTTGGAATGATATAATCTTGCAGATCAAAACCTAATAGGTGATAAAAAAATGTCTTAAGGTCAAAGAGAAAACTTGTATTCTGTGTTTATGAATAGTTCTATCTTGTGAACTGAACACAAGAAGAAAAATAAAATCAGAGTTCAGCAAATATAAAATGGTGTTTGACTAAACCACTGGAAAAATTAGCATGGAAATTATCAAACCCCGTTTGCAGGAAAGATCTGCTTTTCAACCGTAAAGGATTCAAATTTCTACCTTTAACTATAAGACTCTTGTGTTTTAATAACATAACAAATATACAAACCACAGTGTTGAAATTCACCATTTTCTCTATCTAATACTTAGTATAATGGGTAGAGATCAAGAAAATGGCTTCCACCCTCTGATTCTGTCTAGATTCACCAGCAAAGTTTGCATAGCTCTGCTATCCATGGTTTTCATCAGCTAGAATAACTTCTGAGCTGCTAACCAGGCACACTGAGCCTGGTGAGCCTTCTGAATATCAAGCAGTGCCACTGAGCATCATGTGCACATATGCACAGGGAGAGGAGTTGAAGGATGATCTCTGAAGCATTGCTGACAACAGTGAAAAACTGGAAGCAAAATAAATGCTCATCATTAAAAAACCAGGTAAACAGCGCTACACGGCATGTCCAATGAATGAACTAGATCCACATGTACCAACCAAAATAAAATTTAAAACTGTAATGTTCAATGAAAACAAAAAATGCTGAATATATGTTTTTATGTTATTCAAGAACTTAAAATATATACTGGCTAATTTAATATATCAAGTAGACCAACTATGCTCCATGAGCCAAACCTTGGTTGCCACTGTTTACATAAATACGTTTTATTGGAATACAGCTACCTCCGTTAATTTACATTTTATTTATGGAAAGAGTTGAGTAGCTATGACAGCAAATTTATGACCCATAGAACTAAAAGATTTACTACCTGGCTCTTAGAAGTAAAACTTTGCTGACTCTGACATACATAACGATGGGGATATGGTAAATAGCTTTGTAAACTATTTGTAGATATAGAAACTAACATGAAATATAGATTGAAATAACATGGAGGCCCAGGCCTGTGAGGGTAGGATGCACACTAGCTCAGGAATATGGGTGACTGACCCCAGGGAAGGAGACAAGACTGAAACACTTGACCTTGGCTCAGCACCGTCAATCTAAGAACACAGTACAAATTTTTGGCATCATTTTTTTATTTTGTTGGGTGACAACAGAATGCATTTCATTTTTGTGTTTTTACTAAAATGTTCTGCTTTTAGAATTTTTTTCCAGAAAATTTTAATACAGTTTAATTTATAATACATTACTTTGCATTCCAGTTAGGATAGTAAAATTCAACAAATTTTTGAGAAAGGCAGAGGGAGCTACTATAGAGAAAACACTTTTCCTTGAACCGCTAAGTTAAAATAACCTAACCTATTTAAGCTTATTCAGCATGGGGCCAGTAAAGGAGCATAGAATATGTTTTCAGGAAATGCAAAAAAAATGGCATACTGATTATTATGATTATTATGATTCTAACCAGATTTGGATATCTGAAGAAATTAATGTTTATATTTTGGTTGATTTAAGTATAACAAATAGTGTTTTGCTTACCTCCTAATCTCTGAAGAAAACCAGTAAGTAGATTATTATTCACACTTTTCAAAGATATATATTTATAGATTATCATCATCAAAAAAAGAACTCTTATAAGTACATGGCTGATATCAAAAGCAAGCCTGAATCACTGAGAAATTCTATCAGTAGGTTTAAGTCATATCAAAGGCCCACTAGAATAATCAATAAATTAGTAAGAGAAAACTGAGAAAAAAGATACATAGGATAAAGGCTGTGAAAAAAAATACATAACCTCACAGTTATGAAAAATTAAAATTAGGGTTATACTTTATCTGTTATATGAGCAGAAATTGTAAACGGGTAACTTAAGGGGAACATATAAAAATACAACTGGATATGGTGGGAGAGAAGATTGGTATAATTTCTCTGGGAGGCAATTTAGTAATTATTAAATTTAGTAGGTTTTCCATGAAAGATACAGACCTGAAATCTTACATGAGCTTTCACATTAAGACCCATAATGCTAATGTGACACTAACTACTTATATATCTTTCTCACTCTTTATAGCTATATTCATTTATATATCTACTAGAAGCCCAGTACATGAAATTGTGTGGCCTCACCCACCTGTGTGCACCCCGCCCATCCACCTGCCTCCCCTAGCATGCCTCCTGGTGAGTTCGGTCTTGGTCATTCCATGTATACAGAATGATTACCAAAGGCCTTTTATGACACAGACTAGAGACCCAATGCGTGACATTCATGCAAGGGCCTCAGCCCTCGCAGTGGTGGCTTGCCTGCCTCAGCCCTCACAGCCCTGACTTCACCTGGAAGGTCGTCCAGAAGGACATCCGGAAGGTCGTTCATCTATCTGATCTAATTTGCATATTATGCTTTTATTATTATAGATACATATATAAACCTAAATCAGAAGTTTGCTGAAACAACGATCCTGAAATGATCTAACCTAATACAGAGTACGACATCAAACAGGTATGCAATAAGTCTTTGCCACATGGATGAATAGATGAATGGATGGGAAAAGGAGCAGTACTGAAGCAGACTATTGAATCTACAATGGCTATTTCTTTTAATATTTTATTTAATTATAAAAAAATCATTTCAAATGGTTTATTCTTTTCCTCCATTAGCTTACATAAACATAGTTCTCACTAGGAATATCATCTTCCAAAGTGGAAGACAGCATTTGCATTAGTAAAGCTACTCTATAATATTAAGGAAGCTGACCAAAAGCATTTCTTGTTCCTTGTGTTTTCTTTCCCAAATGCATGTTGACTTCTACTTTCAGATTCAATCAGAAATAATGAAAATGCAAGAGAGCACGCAATTATTAAATTCAATTTGTGTCTTTCAAAATGTGCCTTTTAAAAGATTTAGAAAGGCAACACATTTAATTTAAAAAAATCAAGAGTAATAAGAGAGAAAACGAATAAGGAATATTTGATATTTGCTTCATTTTCGATTTAATCTATTTCTTAAAATCTATCTATTTAGATGTCAATTGGGACCAAACATGACATATAGTTTGTGCCAATTACTGCAGCTCACAAAAGTTTTTTGGGCATGAAAATGACTATTTTTTAAGGTTCCTTTTTTTTGGAAAAAAATAAAAAGAACTGTAAATTATGAGCATTTGTAACAATGTCTCTGTATTAAATTGTTTCCAATCACCACGCAAACCTTTGATTTCAGGGCTTGGCTGTGTTAAATTTCAACCAAGCAAATAACCGTCACAGGAATGCTTAGAAGTTGTGCCAATTAACAAAAATGTGTTGATTTTATATCCAAATGATAATCACAGCAGAGGTTTGCTGAAACATGCACCAACATCTGTGTTCTCTTTCTCCTGGGCCTCCAAACAGATTACATTTCCCTGCTCTTGTGCGTTTAAGCTTGTGTCAGAGGATGGAGTTCTGGCCAGTGAAATGTGGGAGGGATGTGCATGGCTTTGGATGCGCTACTGAGGCAGTGCTTTCTCTCTTCCTCTGCCTGCTAACTGGAGAGAAGAGGGTTCAGTGGAGGACTCAGAGGCCTAAATATGGTCAAGCCATACCATGGAAGAGGCCTGGACTCCCGGATGTGGATATGGGTTAGAACACACACACCCTACACCCTGGACTATGATGACTAAAGTTTAATGTTTCCTGAGTTATGGCAGGGAACCAATAATAGCGACAGTAATAGCTAATCGACTATCTAATTTAATCCTCACAACACCCTGTTTTAATTTTAACCCTATTCTGACAAAGAACAAACAGAGGCCTAGAGGGATTAAATGAATTGCCTTCAACTTCTAACCAGATGTCACTGTCAAGCCCGTATTCATAAACATTACAGTGTATTGGAGAAATGTGGAGGTTAGGGGGAAGGAAGGGAGATACAGCTATGGTTCATGTGTGGAAAGCTGGAAAAGAGAAGACTATAAATAATAGTAGGGCAGGGTGGCTGAAGTGGGCGACCTCAGCTTTTGGGTGTGTATGGGAGTTAGCGTGCAGATAGGGGCCTTAAGAATCTGGGAATTAACTTCAATGGCCAGGGCTGAGCTTGTTCCTGCTCTAAAGTGAAGTGCTAAGACAATCAGTTCTGCTTTGAGCTTGTGCTGCGGTTGGAGATGAGACACCAGGCTCCTCAGAAGAATGCTGGGGAGATGATGCTGAATCATTTGTGCCTGGACGACTTTTTATGCCATTACAAGAGTGGTTTTTACACTACTGCTCACGATTTCTTTTCCCAAACACCAATGCTCATAGGGAGAGTCAATCAATGCTTTTGAAATCTTTTGAAAAAGATGTTCTCTGGGACCAGGTGGACTTTGAGGACAATGAATAGAAGAGAAAGAGCTTTTAGGATTACGGCCAAAACTCTGAAGTGCAACCAACCCCCAGAAGCCATTTCATTTTGGTTCATTTGGGAAGCATCAAGACTAAAAGGTTCTTATGGAATACATTTTTAATGATGAAAAGATGCTGAAAGGTTCCTCTATATGCTTATCTGTAAAATAATGAACTTCTGTGAAACCAAATATTCCAGTTTTAGATTTTCTGTAAGTTTGAGGGACAAATTAGCATGATCTATGTGGTAAATGCACTAACTCTGTGACCTTGCAATCCCAGTGACCAAAATTGGGGGGGAAAAATCATTATGTATCCAGGGTGGGCAAAAGGAGGTTTACAGTTGTTCACATGAAAAATAATACAATAATTAATACATAATACTATAAGAATACTATAGTATACTATACTATAAGAATAAACTGTGCTCACAACTATAAGCCTACTTTTGCTTTACCCTATATATAATGATGTTCTTTAAGTATACATATGCGATCATACATATAAAGTCCTTACACCCTCAATAAATAAACATTTTTAAAATATAAATTTTAATTATTTTCATTACAGTAATAGGAAGGCTATCAAGTAAATCATGGCATATCCATATAGCTATATACTATGAAACCATTTAAAAGAATGAGTTGGATCTATATTACATATTGTCAATCAAAAATCAAGTTGCCAAAAATATTTATATTTTCATTTGTGTTTCAAATTTATATGTACTTAATTTGGCATAGAAAAAAATATTTGGACATATATTTTACTCTACACACTTTAGAGTATTTTAAGTTTTTTTAGTGAGAATTATGTGAATGAAAGAATTTAAAAACTATAGCATTAAAAAAACTTAGCTATAATATTAGGGCCTTATTTCTAAGGCCCTATGGTAATCCTGCTTTCATTTTAAATTGGCAACCAGGCAGACCTATTTTCCAAAAAGTCAGATGGATTTTTAAGGAAACATTCATTCTGAAACATTTTGTGCAAGGAGGACTACATTACAGATAGATGAGTCTTAAAAGCTGGTCTTTCTAAATCAACATTAGTTATGTCTAAGGTCTTATGGTTTCATTAGAAACTTCTCTAAAATATATATATATATATATAAATTAGACATCAATTTTGAATTTCTGTATAGCACAACATTGATTCCTTTTTTAGCTGTTATGCCAAGAATCTTACAGAAATATTATTTTTTAAATATATATTGATTTTTATAGTGAGGAGAGAGAGTATAGGGATAGAGAGTTAGAAACAATGATGAGAGAGAAACATCAATCAGCTGCCTCCTGCACATCCCGCACTGTGGATGTGCCGGCAACCAAGGTACATGCCCTTGACTGGAATTGAACCTGGGACCCTTCAGTCCATAGGCTGACACTCTATCCACTGAGCAAACCAGTCAGGGCCAGAAATATTACTTTTAATAACATGAATAAAGTTTTCCATAGTTGGTTGTAAAATATTTACCATATTTTGAACTAGGCATATAAAATATATTAAAATCAAAGAAATACTTTGCTAAACTTATCATAAGGAAATAATTGAGGACCCATATTTAGGCAGATTCTCAGGATGCTCATCACAGCATTATTCATAATGCTGAAAACTGGAAACATCATTCATGTCCAGTGAGGGGGGAATTATATATTATGGCAAATTAAACCATTATGGGATTATACAGCTAAAGTTTGTGATATATTTAGCTCAAGAAAATAGGTACTTAACAATCTATTATATATTAAACCATTTTTATATATGCATATGTGTATATATATGAAAAATATTCATTAAATAAATTAGAAAAATATATATACCAAAAAATAAGTAATAAGTTCTTATAGGCAAATTTGTTATTATTTAGGTATATTTTCTGTTGGTTTCTAAGATAAATAGCATGTTATAATAATCAAGGGTAACCAAAGATAAGGTTCATTATATGTGTATCTCATATTTGGGAGTAAAAAAAGCTTTCAAGAATGGTAAGAGAAATGCTAATTTGCTTACTTTAATCCTTATTATCTTATTTGAGAACAAAATGTTATAAACCCATATATACATAAACATACACATGTATCTATATCTGTTGTATATTTGAAATGTCAGGAAAAAAAATAAATGTCATGAAATGCAAACCAGCTCTAAGACAGTTTGAGTATTTCAACCCCTCACTTAAGTAAAAATAATCGGATATGACTTATAAGTATCTAATGCTCCCTGGAGAACACAAAGGGTCCAGGGTAAGTTTAATTTTAAGTTGGGAATAAAAGAATTATAACTGGAGATACATAAAATGGTAAAGCTGAAGAGATCACCTATCTCTAAGGAGACATTACTTGCTGTGTCTCTTGTTCTTTTTTTTTTAATGTTTTTATTGATTTTTAGAGAGAGGAAGGAAGACGTAGAAGGGCAGAGAGGTAGAAACATCAATTGGCTGCCTCCTGCACATGCTCTACTAGCAACGGAGCCAACAACCAGAGCATGCGCCCTGACCTGGAATTGAACCAGTCACCACTTGGGGCATAGGTCAACACTCAGCCACTGAGCCACAGCAGTTGGGCGTGTCTCTTTTTCTTATCCACCCAAATCAAGATAATGTATGTGTATGTGTGTGTGTGTGTATAATAACATATATATATATATACACACACACACACACACACATATTATTAAGATATAAAAACTTCTATTAATGAAGTGTACACTATCATCCTGGAATTATGGTGTTTCTTTACATCTCTAACCATAACGGTCCATTTGATTCTGATTTTAACTAATTAAAAATGATGTTTTCTGTTTAAGAATATAAGCTAATTCCTTAATATACTATGCTAATACTGTGGTGAAATGAAACAAAATTTGAAAATGTGTAACCAACAGAAGGAAATTTTAAGAACCCAGAAGGGAGTGGTAGCATTAATGGAATCTTTATTTTAAACAGATGTTGCTTATGTACCTTTTTCTCCCTCCAAAATTCCTGAGATGAAAGCTATTTTCTTCATTTACTAGAAAGCTTTCAGCCTAACATTGCTGTCTTCACAGGAAACATTAGTCCGTTGTATTAATCATCACTGTACTCAACCCTTCAAGATCACTGTCCAGAAAGTGAGTACTCATTTACAATTTCTAAAAAAGTCTGTGAGAACATAGGCACAATCTGTGAAGAACAAAAGATGTGAGCTCTGAAATGAGCAGCTTCCCTGTTGCCTTTTAAAAGTTAGGTGTAGAAATGAAATTTTAAATACTTCTGATATGGCAGTGCCATTATCATATACACAGTTTTTGTGAAGACAACACAAGTGTGAAAGAAGATAGTAGAGCTTATACATCTGGTGATTCAAAATTATTATGAAAATACACAACTAGTAAATCTCTGAACATTACTTGAGTTTTCTAAACACACACAACCACACACACACACACACACACACATTATAGTCCTCATTTATTCATTAGTTCACCAACCAAGTTTTGGTCTCTTCCTCCTTTTCTCACTTCCTCGCTCTTTCTTTTCTTACTTTTCTCTCTCAACTTTTGAAATCTGAGATAGTGATAGTTCTATTTTCTGGTCTTTAACTTTTATTTTGTTTTCTCCATTAACTATTAGGATATACAAGTAAATTAGTGCTTATTAGATCTTTGGATCATTCCACAGGTAAAGAAAAATAAGGAGCATCCATGTTGAGGTTCTTTCTCCATTTCTTAATCAAATCACATTTGAGATCAATGTTTCCTCACTGACCATCATTTAATTAATGTCCTTAATTGAACAGAATTCAGCAGGAATTCTTAAAATGCCTTTTAAAATGAAGTTTTAACTTCATTAAATTGCTATCACCATCATAATGCTTTGTAAACCATGTCATTCAATATATGGATCCTTCACATTTTTCAAGCTATTCTTATTCTTTTCTCCCATTATAATTTAATTTTTCTCCAACAATAGAACAGGTCTAAGGGACGGTCAAACAAGTAACACAATGAGCCACATTGTAGTGTCTTTTTACAAGAAGTAGAATCAAGCAGATGTGAACCTATTGACTCATACTTATAAAATGTGGGATTAGGCTATCAGTATTATGCTTGGGTGCTTTACTGAATAGCTGATCAGAAAATCTGCTCCTGATATGGATAAAATTCTTCCCTGCAGGGGGGAAATGGATGCGTTCCACCATAACTTCAACAATGCATTCTTATTTTGCCACTCTGTGTTTCAAATTGCAAAATCTTTTGGCATTTTCCTTTTCATTTGTCACTTGGCTTTAGGAGGCGAGAGATTTCCTGGAGCACATTCCATTGCGTGGTTGACAATATCAATTCTACATTTGATACATTAGCAGGCAAAGAGAAAGGGAGAAGAAGCCAAATTGGGTATAAATAATTAAATTTGCAAAAGGTCAGTGAGTAAGTGGCAGGAAGGAAAAAGGATGGAAAAGTTATAGGGCTTTGATGTTAAGCCACAGGGCTATTAAAATATGAATATTATCTGCTGACATAGCTAACAAAAGGAATGAACAAAAAATAGCCCCGACCAGTGAGATTCTGGAGCATGGTGATAATCAAGTGGTGATCTGTTAATTGTGTTTAAAGGAAAAAGAGAGTTAAATGACACGGACCTCGGATTCCTGTACCTTATAGTAGTAACCTGGTGTTGAAACATCAAATCTACCCACATTTAAACATAATATTAACGTTGCATGTGAGTTGCAACAGCTTTGACAAATTTTGGTTTAAAATGTTTGGGAAAACTGCATTATTGTAGATGAGGTCATTAAGGTATCAAGGAGAGAAAGAAAAGATTAGAATTTGAAAATGGGGAAATACTATGCTTCTCATTGTCAAGACCAATATATTTAGATCACACACACACACACACACACACACCCTGCAGCGCCATTGTGTTACATCTATTAGCTCTAAGCTGCTTGTTTCACATAACAGTATGCTATGGAACAATTTCCAACTCATCACATTGCCATCTTATTCTTTTTTAATGTCTGCCTAGTACTTTGTCACACATTTTAAGTTTTAAAAAAATCATTAAAAATCATTTGAATTTTTACATTGAAAATAATGCTGCGGTGAATATCTTTGTACAAATATCTATATGCATAGCCCTACATATAGAATACTGTAGGGTCCCTAGGTTATGCACATTTTAAAATGTAATTTACAGTGCAAAATACTGTCCAATAAGATTTTATATTTGGCAGAGATCATACATAATATTTTATTGCGTTTATTAATATATTAGGATCCATTTTTATTCAAAAATGATTTGGGAAAGCTTAAATGCTAGATTTATGCAGATTAGAAAAGGATAGTAACATTTTTGTCAAGTTGTGATAAGAAAGAAAAAGATCTTGATGCAGATAGTTTTATATTCTTACTTTTTCCTTAGAGATGCTTGATAGTTCCATCTCCCTTTGGATGTTCTATAACACTGTCCTCTTAAGACATCATTCCTTTCTTTGCTTCTAAAGTTTTCCTGCTTAATTATCCATTTGCAAATCAAAGCATAGATTTTCACACACACCCAATTTACAGCTTAATAATGCATATAGTCAAAATTGATGGTTTCTGATATTTGAAAGCACATTCAGATGTTCAGGACTCAGATATTTATAATACCGGAAAAACAAATCCACTTCTAATGAGTTTACAAAAGAATCCAAGTCCTTTTGGAAAAACAAATGCAAATACTTAATTTGCGAAAGGTAGTAAGATTAGAAAGCATAACTCTTGATCAACATTCAAGACTCAGTGTAGAATAATCAGTAGGTGCTGAGAGAAACAGAATGCATAATATACCTGAACAAAGTGAGAGAGAATGCACCATGGCTCAAAACTCTGACATTATCTTGCAATAATTATTAATGACCCACGAGATACTAGGCTGGATTCTAGAAACAGACATGGTGAAGACACTAAGCGATCATGATTTCTGAAGTCTCTCTTGTTCCATTAAATTTCACATTTACCTGTGGACCCTGTGTTAAGTCTTTGACTACAAGAAGGTTTAAAAACAGGGCAAGCTTCCTTCATTACCCATCAACTTTTACCAATAGGTCTGGTTAATGGGAAGTGCAAAATCATCCTAAATTTGCAAGAGGACTCTTTCACTAAACGTATCTTCTAAATCACACTTTTGTGTGTGTCTTTTGGATTATCCGTCACAAAAGACTATCTTTGTCTATGTTCTTTTTCATTGACTTTCATTACCAAGAGGAGAGAATGAGAAGGAAGCATTCCTTCATTTGCCTGGCTTAAAACCCCAGCACAGTGATGAGGTCCCATCAAAACAATAGCAAATACAGGAGTGGTTGGAAAAAAAAAAAGAACTCTGCTCTTTTAAAAGATGGTAATATTTCTTTTCCTGGCTTCTTTTTAGTTGGGTGGAGGGAGTTCTTATTCTGTCTGTTGGTATCCAATTCTCTGCATGAGAAGAGAAATATATGGCTCATGATCAAAGCTATGGTTTAAAAAAACTATTATACTGTGGAATGAAAAAGTACAGGCTAGTTCTCAAACTCATCCTTACTCTTTATACATTTTGCAGGTAAATTAATGCTGAAAACAGATATTAGAGAGCAGTTAAAGAGGGACTGAATTTTCACCCAACTCTGAATACACATGAGGGAACAATAATCTCTTTATATTTGTCCATTTTTACTTAGAAATCTGACAGTCCAGTCCTACCATAAACACCGCGCACACACACACACACACACACACACAGGGTTTGCCAAGAAAGAATGATGCATTGCAGTAAGGTGTGTTTTCAATTAGACTAGTTAAAGCAATTGGTATCTTTCTTCAGATGCTAGAAGAAAAACATCACAGATTCATCTGTCTTTTCTTTAAGGCAAAATGCAAATTGAGGTTTCATTCCATGCTCTGAAAAATGAACAAACTAGACTTCTAACAGGATAGAAATCAGAAATAGAGACTTTCCGTGAGCTTCTAGAAATAAAAGCAAGAATAAGAAGCCTCTTTAAAAGAAGCATATAAAGCTCAGAATATTGGAAGTCCAGTTTTTGTGTCATAGGTTTTACTATTTCATAAGAGTAATAAAATAATAGAGTTGAATCACAATTATTGGCATATGGTTTATCTAATTTGTAGAGTTTCTGTAATCAATCTGAAAACAGATTCTGGCCTCTCTCTTCCCATTTACCAAACTCTGGGTTGCTTTAGAATTACTTGGCATGTAATCAAAAAGCATCAACTCAAATAGAATATAAATCTACACTGTGCAGCTAATTATAAATTATTCAGGCCTACTCTGTGACCCTGTTTTCCTCTGTTAATTTCCCTAATCAAGTCAAAAACAGATTCTCAACCAATGGCTTCTAAGTTGAGAATGATCTCTTTTGTGCCAGAATGTTCTTCTCAATTAGTTTTACTTCAAACATGAATATCACTAACCCTCTTAGAATAGGAAGGACACAAAGAATATTTTTTTGGAGCAGTGGTAAAAAGACTAATTTTATTCAAATCTAACATGAAGTAATTTACATATAACCTCATGGTACAGGGCAAATCAATTAATTGGGCATACATTTCCTTATCTGTGATAATAGTTTTGAAATAAGTGTTCTCTAATGATTCTTATACACTTCTATTAAAAATCAGAAATAGTTGAAAAGAAAATATATGCATAAGAATAAAGTAACTTACTGTCTACTTTTTAGACATACAAATACTGCCAAGTTCAATGTGATTCTACTCTTAATGATAATTACTCATTTGATAATAATTACAATTTCTTGAGACTATACCATGTCAACAAAATACCCTCAAAAATTTTAAAAATATGCTCTTTCTTCTTTACTTGCAATTTTTCTATAGCTGGAGATTGTTTTCTGTATATATGGAATTGTGTCAACATGTTGATGAAATATATTTTCTGGCTCTATCTAAGAAACACTAAAGCCAATCAGTTTGCAAACTCTAAATACTACGTTCAGGTGATAGATGCTCTTATCAATTGCCACTTTCATCTTCAACATTCTTTTGTTCACAAACTTCCTCTCAATAGAAACCATTCATATAACATTATGGTGAGAGGTGATTGGGGCCAGGGCACTTTATGGTGCCAATGGTAATCCTAACTAATAAAAGTGAAGTATTAAAATTAACCGTTTCTTCAGGACACTTAAGACACGTCCACCAGCCAATCAGAGTGGCTGTATGCAAATTAACCTAGCCAAGATGGCAGAGGCCGCAGTCCCGGTGTGCGGCTTCTCCTGGGCTGCTGCCTCCGCCATCTTGGGAGCCTCTGTCCTGGGAAGGCATCCGGCGCCCTGAGCCGCAGATGCCTTCCCACGCGGAAGCCTTGGGGGGCGGGACCAGCTGGCTGACCCCGAGGCCCCCTCCTGGGAGGCCACGGGGTGTGGGGTGGCCGGCGCCACCCCATTGGCTTCCCAGGGGGAAGCCTCGGAGAGCCAGCCCAAGGCCCCCTCCTGGGAGGCCATGGGGTGGCCAGCGCCATGCTATCGCTTCCCAAGCTGATGGCCCGGAGGGTCAGTGGGAGCTGTGGCCAGCCTAAAAACTGCCCTCAGACCCTCACCCTGGCTTGCCACACCCCCTGGGGTGAGGGTCTCCATTGGGGAGCTTGGCCAGCCTGCAAACAGACATTGGCCCCTCACTCAGGCTGGCCAGGCACAGCAGCAGGTGGACATCCCCAGAGGGGTCCCAAACTGCGAGAGGGCACAGGCCGGGCTGAGGGATACCCCCCACCCCCAGTGCACAAATTTTTGTGCACCAGGCCCCTAGTCCTATATAATAAAGAGCTCATATGCTAATTAGACCGAACAGCAGAAAGACCGTCCAGCCAACTGTCTGGATGACCTTCCAGATGAAGCCAGGGCTATGAGGGCCAGCCAAGCACCTTGCACAAATTTTGTGCATCGGGCCTTTAGTGTCATATTTATTTAGTACTTCGAAGTTTTTGTAAAGCATCTTTACATCATCTAATTTAAATCTAATCTCTTCCCCCCCCAAAAAAAAACCAACAGAAAATATCGGCACAGCTGTGGGATTTTATCATGTATTATACAGATGAAAATGCTGTTTGCTCAAGGCACAAGAGAGAAAATAACAGAATCAACTGGAAACTGAGTTTTCTGATTATAAGTAGAAAAAAGGAAAGGGATTTAGTAGGATGTTGGATATGTCACTTCCTTTCTATGAGCCTCACTTTCTCCATCTGTACAACAGGAATATTGATCTTTTCTGCCTAAAGGAGTTGTGAGAATCCAATAGGATTACATGGTAGAGCTACAATACTGGGGCTTTCAGATAAAACTCGATCATATTTCCAGAAAGTCTATCTTTTTGTCCTTCACTAACTCCCTTACCTCAATCACTAGTGTCTATGTTCAGTACCTAGCATTCAGTGCTGGGTCTCCAAGGAACAAAGTTCCTAATGACAAAAAAAAATGTATTAATAGTCACAGAATCATTTTATAAATTATGAAAACTCAGTGAATGCTAGCTACCATTTTCCATGACATCAAACTGCTCTAACTCTACTACGCTGCAGGACAACTGCTTGCTTCTCTGTTAATTTGGAATCCTCAGCCAATTTTACTTCTATCTAACTCAGAAATTGGTGTATAAAAGTAAAATGAGTAACATGCTATAAATAGAGCACGAACAAACAGATCGGGGATATATATGCTCAAATGTTTAATCGGTGCTTCTTTTGTTGACATGTGAGAATATTCATCAGACAATAGTCTTTGAACAATGCATGTTATAATGGCAATCTAAACTAATAAAAGCGAAATAGTAAAATGAACCGTTTCTCCGAGACAGGGTAAGCCACGCCCACCAGCCAATCAGAGTGGCTGTATGCAAATTAGCCCAGCCAACATGGCGGCCGCCACTCACGGACCTGAGTAAACGTTTAGGCAGCGTCCCCTGCAGCAGGAGCGAAAGCGATACTGTTTTCGGCCGTTGGCGGGCAGGCTCCGAAACATGTTTCAATAATGTAACAATCATAGAATCCTCAGGAGCTGAAGGGAACAGCAGCCTGGCCTGCCTTACTAAGAGTAACAAAGTCTCATTATAGACACTGCGCTGCGAGGTGAAGCAAAGGAGGTTTCGTTACCTCATCCCACCTCAGCTTAAAGGAACAGAAACCTGCGTCCAGCCAGCCTTGCTGGGACGTTGGGTCAATGGGAGCTGTGGGCAGCTTTAAAGCCCCTCACCCAGGCTGGTCAGGCACGCCAGCAGGTGGACATCCCCCGAGGGGTCCCAGACTGCGAGAGGGCACAGGCCGGGCTGAGGGACCTCCCGAGTGCACAGAGCGGCTGCAGGGCGGGACAGCGCAGGACCCAGGACCCGTGATGGAAAAGAGGCGGCAGGGTTGGAGGGCACTGGGAAGCGGGTAAGAGGCGGCGGGGGGGTCTCGGCCTGCTTGGTGGCTGCCCAGGCCCTTAGCAGGGCATCGGGGAGCGGGAAAGCAAGGCTGCAGGGGCCGGGGTCCTGCTTGGCAGCTCCCCAGACCCCTTGGCGGCACCGGGAAGTGGGAAAGGAAGGCAGCAGGGGACGGGTGAGTGGGAAAGAGTTGGCGGCCTGCTTGGCGGCTTCCCAGGTCCCTTCCGGGGATCAGGGAGCAGGAAAAGGCTGGCCTGACCA
>PVJC01008918.1:8836-47313 GCA_004026665.1 Murina feae | reverse complement strand
GGGAGGAGGAGGGGAATATTGATTCAGTCATCAATTCAAATGGAGACAGCAGTCAAGAAATCATGAGACCTGGAAGGGCAACAATGAAAGAACTGGGAAAGATCAAGAGCAATGGTGTGTCATTAGAGACCAAGGCTAAGATCATCCACCACATATTTCCAATTACTATGTACAGAGGCAAAGGTTGGACGGTGAAGAAGGTTGACAAGAAAAATTTACTCATTTGAAATGTGGAGTTTTAGGAGAGCTCTACAGATACCCTGGACCTACATAAATATGAACAAGTGGATCCTAGAGCAAATTAAATTTTAAATACTGTTGGAGGCAAAAGTGACAAAATTGAAGTTGTCCTAAATTGGACGCATCATGAGAAGACAAGGTTATTTGGAAAAGACAGTGATTCTGGGGAAATATAGAAGGCAGCAAAGAAAGAGGAAGATCAAATCTGAGATGGTCTGGCTGCATACAGGAAGCCATAGGCGTGAGTCTATAGGAGCTCAGCAGGGCTACTGAAGACAGGATATTGTGACATCACTCATTCATAGGGTTGCCAGGAGGAGGAGCTCACTCAACAGCCGGTAACACACAGAGTTTTAGCAAACAGCAAAGGGAAAGTTGTCCAGTCAATGCAAATCGCATCTTTACTCTTTTTTACTGTTTTTATGTTTTCTCCCTTCCTTTTCTTCTTCTCATTAGATGCTACCAGTGGATATAATATTACATTTGCAATCACTTATTGTCATCCTTACCAATAAAGTAACTGCAACTAACTTTAATTTTAAGAGAAAATAATAAATGTGAAAAAAGCAAGAACATACATTATCTTTCACTAAATAAGTGGTTCATTAATTATGATATAAGATCATTATTTTTATAGTTGGTATTAACATATTGTGATTATAGACAACTAATTAAAATGAGAGAATTTTGTACAAATTGAAATTATTTCCAAAGGCCAGAGGCAAGTTGTTTCATGCTTCTTACTCCCCAGAAAGCAATGCAGGTGGAGAAAAAAATCTGAAGAAAGAAAAAACAAAGAGGAAGAACAATTAAAATTAAACCAGTACTTTCATTCAACTGAGTTAAAAATATGGATAAAACAAACATAAATATTTTGACAGTTAGATAATTCAAATTGAATATAGCAGTTGTTCACTGATAGAATTTAGCCAACCCAGCTAAAAACATTCTATGTGAAGACAGGAGTGGAAGTAAGATGTTTTGTCTCTGTGGTTTTTTTTAAATATATATATATATATACTCACAAATCTAGGTCATTTATAAGGATGGGGCTATATAAGTCAGATATTGAATGAAATAGAACTTTCTTCTAGCACTTGGGCATACCACTTATTATATTATAGTAAATGATCTCATTGTCTATATAGCTTAAGAAACTTTTGGAAAGGGAAAAATAAAAACATAAAAAACTAATTTCTTTCTAAGGCAATATGATCCAGCATTTTATGAACTTCACCCAACATGAATTCAATTATAAACACTACTGCTGACTTATCTTCTCAATCTTTTGATCTTATCAGTATAAAAATATAAATGTAAAATTCTTAAAGTTGAAGATGTAACTAAGTCATAATAAGCATTCATAAGAGTTTATTGAGTTTATTATTTACTTTCAAGTAATACCACATATTCCCATAAATCACCAAAAATTAGCCAAATGAAATTCTTGATTTCTACTGATCCAAATAAAGATGACTATACAGCCATCCTTTGTAAGAATTCATGGTTGTAGAACTTTTCACAATGAATAATTAAAATACCACAATGAATGTTGTCCACTTCACTTGAGGTAGAATCCAAGCACTAGTCATACTCTTTACACTATCAGATCTTTCCTAAGCTAACTCTTCCTCTTACAATTACATATGTACTAAAGCTATAGGATTGCTTATATGATCATAATTTTTGGTGTTACTAGTATGATAATGAAAAAGAATGATGCCCAAGCAGCAAGGTTAATGAGATCATTGTGTAAGAGTTTCCCCATCTTTGTGTGTGTGTGTGCAAACTTCCTCTCCAAACTATTAAAATATGACCAGTTTCCTCTTCCCAGGAAGATGATCACTATTTCTAAAAGATCCATAAAGATATACAAAGGAGCACATTTAAGTAATAAGGTGGAGGCATGGGAAATCTTCTGGATGGACTGAAGTGAAGTCAAGGCCATTAAAGGAGGCCATCCACTAATTCACAGAAAATACTCTGAACTGTGTTAATTTTTCTGTTAAAGACTGAACATGGAAAACAACAATAAATAGATCCTTCTAAACAATGATATTTAGATTTTATGGGTTGATTGTTCAGTTTCATGTGAACTGTCTAGTTCTTTCTAAAGAACCATTATCCTTTACATTCTAAAATCTGAGTGTTTTCTTCAAATCCATGCATTCCTTTCAGCCTATAACATCTACAATATTAAAAAAATACCCAAAATAAAATCAACAATTATATTGAAGCAGAAGTCAAGAATAATATTAACATTTTGGCATTACTTCAGAAATCAAACACAATATACTTAAAGTCTGGTTTTGATTTTGTTTCTTTTGACTGTAATTCAAGAGAAATGACCTCATGGCATTTCTTATGATGGTTCCAGGTAAAATAATATCAGGATTGGAGGATATTTGTGAAAGGGCTTAGATTATGCAATGAATTACATTTGTCTATGATGATGAGTTAATATTGACAGAGAGATAGCTGAGAAGACAACTTTCAAGAGAGAGATTAAGTCTGTAACTTCAGGATAAATAGTTTAGTTTGGATCCATAATAATCCTTAAGCAATTAATGGGTATCTTGTGTTGTACAGGGTCCTAAAGTCTGCAATATATTTGACAATAGGAGTTTTTATTGGTTTTGAATCTAGTGCCTGGGATCATAATTATTATTTTCATGAATGAAGGTTGGGGAGAACAATTTCAGTCAAGTCTCTAAAACTATTATAAAATCTGTGAATATGTCATAATTCTTCCCTTCCTCAATTCCTACTTCTTAGATGATCCACAGTTTCACCTGAGGTTCTGGAAATATTAATAACTTCTGATCTAGCAAGAGAGTTAAAAAGATTACAATTCCAGTTCATGCCTTTGTTGTTAATCAACCATTTTACAACTGAATCTTTTCCCTTTTGAAACTATAATCAATCTCGGTGGGGTAGCTCAGTTGGTTAGAGCATCTTCACGATACACCAAAGTTGTGGGTTTGATCCCCAGTCAGGGCACACAGAAGAATCAACCAATCAATTCATAAATAGGTGGAACAATAAATATCTACTTCTCTCTCTCTCTCTCTCTCTCTCTCTCTCTCTCTCTCTCTCTCTTTCTCTCTCTCTCATAAATAAATAAATAAATAGGAAAAAATAAACTGTAATCAAGTACTATTTACTTTAGGGAACATTCCTAACAAACACAAAAATCTTATACTTTCTAATTTTATAAAATGCTTTTAGACTCTTATAAAAATTCAATATTGCACATTTTGCGGTTTTATTTTGTTTATCTGTGTTGTTGTTGTTTTCTAGGCCCTTATGTTTTATCCCTCAAAGTGATGTGGGACAAAAGCTGATGAATCACAGGGGTCAGATTCAGATTCAAATTAATGTTTAGGCAAGGCATTGTCATAAGTACCTTTTACAAGATTGTGATGTTTAATTCTCATATGAAACCATGAAGAATTGGTATCCAGTTTGCGGATGAGAAAAGGGGAACTCAGAATTTATGTGGCTTACCAAGAAATCACAAACTACAAAATTGCAAAGCTGAGATGATGTTTTTCATTTATTTAGTGTCCCCCCAGAAAATCTAACTGCATATCCTTGGAAGTCAGGTCAATGAATATGAACATCAATAGTGAATTCATTTCCTCTTTTTTAGTCATCACCTGCACTTGCCTGGTGATTTTTGAGTAAGAAAATGCTAGGTTTCTGAGACCTTTTCACAATCAATATTTTAAGCATAAATGGAGTTTTTACATATAATGAAATCCAGATTGGCACAGGAGCATAGAAATTACATGCAATGAATATGTCCTACTCAAAATATGTATAACCCTGAAATATTAACCCTGTTCTATTAGAAAATAAGTAGGAAAGAAACAGATTTGCTTTTATATTTTTGAATATATGTCTCTGTGTGCACAATCTAAATATATTATTAATATAAATTTTTAAGCTATAAAATTATTTAATGTGTATTCCATATAACCACTTGATTATGATAGTCATTCAATTTTAAATTTTCCCTCATCCAATCTTTCTCTTAATTTTCATATCAAGCTGTTATTTTAGCTCTCCATAGCTGATGATTAAATATATCACTTGAGATCCATTCATTAACACGTCTCATTCAACTATTTCTTAAATGAAGATAGGAGAATTATTACTTTCACTAGTAGCATAAGAAAAAATGGCAACCATAGTTTTGTTTTTTTTTTGCAAAATTCTTCTCTAGTCTACAGATACTATGTTTCTGGATATGTACAAACTCAACAGACACTTATTTTAGCCTAAATCTGAGCAAGACCTATGATTTTAACACCTGGGCCCAAAATATGTCAAACCCTCATGGTGTTAACACATCATTAATGGCCCTCATCTTCAGGCTATTTCCGTGACTTCCTAGGGCCCTCGACTCTGATGATTATACTTTGGCCTGCACAGATGCTCTCCACATTTCCTCTACTCCTTTCCAAAAAGTTCATCAATTGACAGGTGGCTAATCTGAGACACTAATCTACACTAAAACCCAGTGGGAACTGATGTGTTATTCTGCTGGGCCTCCCCATTAAAAAAAAAAGGCTCTACATATGAACAAGTCAGGCATCTAATTTTACATGAAAGAGAAAGTATAAGAGAGTGTGCATGCAACTCCACCTCAAACTGCTACCCCTTAAATTACCAAGTTATACCTATGTCCATATGCATCTTTCTTGGTTTAAATCTACCTACTGTATCTACACTATTAAAAGAGAAACATGCAAACTGGTGTCACTCTGCTACATCCCAAGCCACGCCCACCAGCCAATCAGAGCGACTATATGCAAATCAACCCAACCAAGATGGCTGCTGTCAGCCACAGAGCTGGAGCAAGCAGGAGGCTTGGTTGCCCTGGCAATAGAGGAAGCCAAGCTTCCCACCTGCCCTGGATGGCTGTGGCCTCCACTCAAGGCAACAAAGCTTCAATTATAGAAGATAAATAAATCCCAGATACTTGCTTCCAGCCAGCCTCACTGGGAGCTTGGGTTGCTGGGGGCCTGTGGCCAGCCTACAAACAGCCATCAGCCCCTCACCAGGATGGCCACACCCTCATGGGGTGAGGGTCCCCACTAGAGGGCTAAGCCAGCCTGTAAACAGACATCATCTCCTCAGCCAGGCTGGCCAGGCACCCCAGGGGGGACCCCCACCCTGAAGGAGCTGTGGCCAGCCTGCTAACAGCCAGGGGTCCCAGACTGCAAGAGGGCACAGGCCGGGCTGAGTGGACAAATTTTTGTGCACCAGCCTCCAGTATATTAATAAATGACCTGGTGAGCAAAGGCAATTTAATATCACCTTGAGAAGTGGACAAATTTTCATTAGCGCTAGCTAGCAACATCTTACTTTTCAAAGTATTTAACCATTGGCTCAACATGTGAATAAAATGAAAGCTAAAACATACCCACAAAAGAAATAAAATCTCTAAAATAGTTGAAATTTGTTTTGATTCCCAAACATTTATTTTTACAAATATGTATTTATTTGTACAAATATATATTGACATAGAAAACAGTCACTGAGATGTAATATCTCATATAATTATATGCCTCTTCATAGTGGTAATATAATTATTCCTAACCTGTTCATTCAAATTTTTAAATCACTAAAATGTTGAATGAACAAGTTAGAAAAACTAAGTCATTTTGTAAATAATGGGTAAAATTGCTTACTAAATTCTATATTGCCAAGGAAGAAACTTAGAATATCTAATATAATAAAAGAGAAACATGCAAATTTGACCGTTACCACCAGCCAATCAGAGCGGCTATATGCAAATTAACCCAGCCAAGATGGAGGCCAACAGCCAAAGTCTTCTGTTGCAACTGCCTGCCTAGGCTGGCTGAGCCTCTGCTCACAGCCACGCCCATCAGCCAATCAGAGCGGCTGTATGCAAATTAACCCAGCCAAGATGGAGGCCAACAGCCAAAGTCTTCTGTTGCAACTGCCTGCCTAGGCTGGCTGAGCCTCTGCTCACTGCCACGCCCACCAGCCAATCAGAGCGGCTGTATGCAAATTAACCCAGCCAAGATGGAGGCTGGCAGGGCGGCTCTGCACTGGGAGCCTCTACGGCCGGCCGGCATAGCTGTGCCAGGTGTGTCAGCTCAGTGGGAGGGGGGGTCTGGCCTGGGGCCTCCTTGGGGCATCCAGGAGCAGCTGTCCTGGGTCTGCTGCCTAGCTCCGCCCCCGGGAGCCTCCGAGGGGTATCCAGGAGCACCTGTCCTGGGTCCACTGCCTGGCTCCACCCCCTGGGGGCCTCCCCGGGGCATGCAGGAGCACGGGGCCTCTGCAGGGTGTGCAGGAGCAGCCGTCCTGGGTCTGCTGCCTGGCTTTGCTCCCCGGGAGCCTCTGTGGGACATCCAGGAACAGCTGTCCTGGGTCTGCTGCCTGGCTCTGCCCCAGGGGCCTCCTCGGGGGCGTGCAGGAGCACCCATCCAGGGTCTGCTACCTTCATCCGCCCTCCGGGGGCCTCCACAGGGCGTGCGGGAGCGTCTGTTGCACAGTGCGGAGAATCCAAAGCCATTTCACTGCCCAGCTCCACCCCGGGTGTGTTTGCTCAGCAGCAGGGCCCCACCGAGGGATCCTGCACCAGCGTCCACCCCTGGCTTGCCACCCAACTCTGCGCCAGGTGTGTCCCCTCAGCGGTGGGGCCCACCAGGCGTGTGCGATCGTGGGCCCTCTGGTGGGAAATGTCCAGGCCTGCACTCACCAGCCTTCCCACCCCCCAGTGCACAAACCCTGAAGGGGCTGTGGGCAGCCTGAAAATGGCTCTTAGCCCCTCACCCAGGCTGGCCAGGCATGCCAGCAGGTGGACATCCCCTCCGAGGTGTCCCAGACTGCAAGAGGGCACAGGCCGGGCTGAGGGACCCCCACCCCCCGAGTGCACAAATTTTTGTGCACCGGGCCCCTAGTTTTAAATATAAAACAGAATTTTTTTGTGAAGATTTGAAACTTAGTCACTTTCAAATAATTTAAAAAAATACATTACCATTTATTTGGTTGTGTAAATAATTCTCCTGGAATGAATATCTCTTTTTGTATCCCTAACAAACAATAAGCTATCTATAAATAGTAGGGTAGATATTTAGGTTGTAATAAGGTCTCTGACATTGAAGAAGTTCATAAAATACCAGTTAACTGCCTATTTAACACAACCATAACAGTAACAGTTAATTTTTATGGAAACACATTAAAAATACAGAAGCTTTTATGAAATTATTTGGAGAAAAAAAAGCAATTCATTCTTAAATATACTTTTAAACATAATACACTGTTTTTTTTAAGATGACCATTAGCTGTTATATAGACTAGAACTTAATCAGAGATCAAACTTGAATTGTTAGAAAATATCTCTATTTCCTATTAATGCAAGAGAACAAATGAACACAAACAGAATTAGAGTAGAAATTGGACTCAAATGTACTGAAGGTTCTATTGAAATGAAAACATCAGGAAGATATTAGGTAATGCTAGATCCCCCCCCCCGCCCCAGAACTTTCTAAGAATACAATTTGACAAAAGCAACTCAAAAGAAATTGAGAATTATTCTTCCAATTATCCTATATATGAGTAAAATACTGACATGCACATGCAGACAAACAAACAACAGGCTTAAAAGAAAGAATTTACAGACACTGAACCTCCTACTGGGAAATTTTGTGTCTTCTCTCTCTATTTCTATACCCTATCCAAAACTAGATACATATACAGCTGTTTTATATGTGGTCTTATAAATATTTATTACTATTTAGACTTTAAATAAAACATATATATATATATATATACACACACACACACACACAAGTTTTTCACTAAGGAAAAACAACATAAAAAGAAAGTTTATGTTAATACTTATGTGATAACTGCCTTATTGAAAAAGAATATATACTTTCCTTAATAATTAAATATTTTCAAGTATGAATTTTTAAACAAGATAATATGGTAAACATACCACAGTTATATTATTTTTTAAAGAAAATAAACACAAATTAAAATTAGAACAAGTTTTAAAGTAATTAGGCTGAATTCTGAAATCAGAAAACTCAGATAGTCACTATTCTACTACTGCTGGAGGCAAAAGACCTTTATGATTTTAATGACAAAAGTATACTAAGTTAATTTAAACACATAAAAAAAACCCCGAAACTTTGCTGCAACCACTGTTTCAGTTTCTCAGAAATGAATACATCTTATTATGTACAATGGTTTATTCACTTCTAAAATTCTAAGTTGCTCAAGAAGGCATTTATCCTTTTCAATAATACTCCTATAGAATATCCTATTGTTTGTCCATACCATATTTGCACTATCACAATAACATTTGAAAAGAAGAAATATTATTAGTAAGATTTGCAATCACTTAGAGGTCTCCAAAATCTACCTACAATTCAACAAAGACGATTGGCATGAATTAGCTACTGTGCATGCAAACACATCTGGTGGAAATTGTATAAACCATAATTAGCATTGAGTGAAAATAGATGCTACATTTCTCAAAAACATCTGTGGATTTTTCATCTTAAAATTCAAATTTATGAATAAAGTATCTTTATAGATATACAACATTACAATGATGTGTCTTACATTTATATAAATTTCCTGGGAAATTTCTAAATATTTTAATCACATGCTTTCTATATCCAGGCTTTCTTCTTGTTTATCCAGATTATTATTACTATTACTAGAGGCCTGATGCATGAATTCATACAGGGGTGGGGTCTCTTGGACTGGCTGGTGATAGGGGCTGGCCACCGAGGGGAGGGGAGGGTAGGGGCTGCAGGAGTTTCAGACTGGGGCAATTGGGGCTGGCTAGCTGTGGGGAGGGGCCATGGAGGTTGGCTGGCCAGCTGGGGGGAGGGGCTATGGGAGCACACTGACCATCAGGGGGCAGCTCTGCATTGATCATCAGCCCCCTGGTGGTCACTGCATGTCATAGCAACCAGTTGACTGGTATTTCTGGTCATTTAGTCATAATGGTCACTTAGGCATATACACACACACACACACACACACACACAAGAGGCCTGGTGCATGAAAATTCATGCACTGGAGGGGGGTTGTCCTTCAGCCTGACCTGCCCCCTCTCACAGTCTGGGAGCTCTCCGGGGCAGGAGGTGACCTGGCGATCAGGGGAAGGCGACACCTCATCACACCTCTGCTGCTGCCACTGCCAGCAGTACAAGCCTCAGCCCGCCCTGGTTACCTGAGCCTTGGGTGGCACTGTACAGCTGGGCAGCCACCATCCAAGGCTTGTCTGCACCTAGGGCCAGCACTGGGCGGTTGGGGGGCTGAGGGGACTGGGGGACTCTGGAGGCAGGCACACTGACAGGGTTGAGGGAACAGGGCGCCGCCATCTTTGATGGAGTGGCAATCAATTAGTATATTCCCTCCTTATTGGCTGTGGGTGCCGCCATCTTTGCAACAGCATAAGGGTCGATTAGCATATTCCCTCTTTATTAGATAAGATTATTTTAGTTTGCAGTTTGTTATGAGGACAAGTGCAAAGAATGCCCATTTTATCACAACTAACAGAAAAATTAGACAATCAAAGTTGGTAAGACATGGCATATATCCATGGGATGACTAAAATACATGCCTTTTCAAAACTAAAGCCTGACTTTATATTTTTCTAATCATTCAAATTCTTAATGCTATAGAAGAGTAAGAACTTTTAGAACTTTTTCTTGAACTACAGGAGAAAAAAAATAGAGATATGGAGAGAAGGTTGCAATAAGGTCAAATTAATAAAGGACCAAATATCACTTTTTCAGAATGAATGTTATGGTGACTATTGACCATACTGTTGGGAAAAAATTTTAAGAAAGGTGTACTTCGTGGAAAAATAATCTTTTTATACTCATATTCTTCCTCTTGTACTCGCCATGGATCCTCAAAGTCTTTCCTTTTTATAGATGTCAGAAGGAAAAAGAAATCAGGGATATTAAAATTTTTAAGGAAAATCTATTTTAATTTTCATAAAGCTGGGAATAAAACAGAGTAAAAAACAATAAGAAGGCACTCAATGAACATTACCTACTTTGACTCTGTACTGAGCTTTTTGTGTGTACTAAAATTAGTGATGGTCTAACCACTGAAAATAATCTGACCCGTTGACTTAAAAACTATGACTGCATTTTTTTTTTAAGGACAGGAGAGTTTAGCAAATTTAAAAATCCATTAATTATTTTTTTAACTTTCATATTTCTGCAAATAAGTTCTACCACTAGAAATATTTCATTTAATTTACCTCTGTATGCCTAGCTTTACCACAAAATTGTTTCCCTCAGATTTAGCATGTTTTGAAACTAAAAAATTTTGAATAAATGTTGTTGGATTAATTATGGCTCTGAAGTGTCCTAACAGAACTCTTTGTAATGGTGAAAGACATGATATTTACCCCAAATTAAAATACTACACCATTCTAAAACCCTTTTTTCTTTGATTATTAAAATTTGAAGCATTTACATTATAAAATGAGAGTTCTGTTTCAACAAGAATTATCAGGAAAACCATTCAGTCCTACTCTACCAAAATGCCATCACAAGAGCATCCTGATTTTCACTGTATCCTATGTCATAAGAGCAGGCTTCTGGCACCTCTCACAAAATAATCAAGATTGGAAGTCATTTTACATGGATTATAATTTTTAACACGATATACAAAAACGTATATATGGAAGAGCATTGTTTGTAAATGGAGACTATCATTTAATACTGCTAGTCCCGGTCTTTTAGTTGTTAAAAAATTATTTTTACTTGCCTACTGTTTAGGAAACAAAACAAGTCTCCTAAAAACTGGGTTCATTTTCAGGGGGGAAATGCCATGTTTACAGAAATAACAGTGATGCCTGGTTTTAAAAACAGGACAGTATATCTTGGAAACATATGTTTTGAACAGATTCTTTTGTATTGTTTTTGCTTGTGTCAAAGAGATCACTGCAGCCCCAGTAAGTTCCTCCAAGAGCAGGCTAATAGAAGGCCAACAGCCCACGGACGGCTTGCAGCCTGAGGGATTTCTTTCAATGTTCTGCCAGAGATGGGAACAACCAAAGGTTTCTCACGTAAGTCCCAAGTCATAAACTGCATCCTACCAGGCCAGCCATGCCAGAACTAGACCCAAGGGTGTTCAGAGACCCGGCTGGTGGGAAAACAATGACTGCTTCCCAAGGAAGCCACAGCTGCTTTCCTGAGAGACGCCCCAGATGCCTGAGTTTCCCTTGACTTTCTCTATTTCTGACTACCTGTTCTGGCAACAATTCCAACAACGGGGGAGAAAGGCAGCAGAACCCAGCTGTTTTCAATAAACCTTGGCAATGTAGGTACTGATTACATAAACACTGCAAACATTCAAGGAGCATATTTTCTAGACTTTAAGCCATAAGAAAGGTGTGAGTCTGTACCAACACCCTACATGTTCTCTACTCCAAATAATGACAACGATGACGACCATGATGCTGCTGCAGAAGATAATAACAATAATAATGGCTTTAATATGAATACAAAGATTAGTAAAGGAAACATAATATAATATATTGCTAGGAAAGAGCTCAAATTATACAAAGAGAATTGGAAAGATATGAAACTTCCACATTTCAGAAGCAAGAATATATATATTTTTCCTTTATGGAAGGAAATAAAAATGTACACTTAACTTACTTGATGTTTTATTTTTCCCACAACCAGGCAAAAAAAAAAAAATCAGATGTTGCATTATCCATCTGCATTAAAGTAGATTTTCCTTTTCATTCAGATATATTTAAAAATACTCTTTTAAACTTAATATAGGTAAATTATCCAAAAAAAGTATTTTAATAACATAATACATAAGGTTCTCTGTTTATATTAATAAGAGGTCCAGAAAAATAGAAAAGATGTTAAATTTTAAGATTAATTTTCCCTGCTTAAAAGCTATCTATATCTATATCTATATCTATATCTATATCTATATCTAATCTCCACATTTTGGATCTGACATTTGAAAACTTGAAGATTTAAATAACTCACTTACACTCATATGTCACAAATGCAGGTTTGTTTAAATGTTTCCTATATTTGATATATCAGATCAAGAGTCTATACAAACATTGTAATAACTGAAATGGAGCTCCAGTAAGGTATGTTTCTAGGTGTATGTTTAATTTCCTGTAGAGCAAAGTGAGTTTTTATTATTATAAAAAGAATAGCCCTTAATTTTTTACCTTAAGATTCTCATTATTTTTACCTTAATGGTTCACAAGAAGGATCTTTGGTTATGTCCATTTTCTTCAATATATTTGTTGTTTTGGCCATAATTTTCCTTTCTCTATGACAATGGTATACCTTGTTTTCTATGGGATTTTAAATTGAACTCTTTCAAAGAACAAAAAACACTGAATAAAAGCAGCAGAGAAAATATTTTTCAAGCTGTTCTAGAAAAATAACTTTGGTAAAGTGATCAACTAGTAAGTCAAACACAAAGCTACTGATGGGAAGACTGAACATCGCTGGTAAATTAGTGAACAGGCTGAGAAGGATAAACCACATACACACTGCAGCTAATTTAGGACATAAAACTAGAACCGGGAGAACTTTGGGGAAGAAATGAGGTTTGGTTATCTCAACTCAAGCCATTATTTCGCCTCAGGAGGTTACATGGAATTTCAGTTTCTGCCTCTACAAAGTGGGAATAACAGCTTTCCTATTTTTTTCCACAAGATTTTGGTAAGTACGTACTCAGTTATTGAAATTGTAAAGTATTATAAAAATATAAGATATACTATTAAGTTTGCTATTTTTCTTGCTAAAAAGATTTAATAACTAAAAAGTGAAAACAAAGAGAGACATAAGGATTCATGAATTATAAGTAGAATGTGGAACTTGAGAGATCTTAGCAATGACAGTTATTTCTCACTTATAGACATGTTAAAATGATTCTTTTACAATTGTGGATATATAATTATCACTGGGGATATATATTATTCAAATGTAGGGTAAGATTTTAGTAGGTAAGTATAATTGTAGATACGTTTCCATTTTTAACTCATCCTATAAAAACATGGAGTTCAATTTCTTGATAAGTTTTTATAATGCCAGCATATTTTTAGTGTTCTACAATGTTTTTAATTATTTATGACATAAAAATATGGAATAAATATTATTTCTCTCCCACCCCATTACCAAACTACTGTTTTGATATCTTCCTCTACATTAAATTTTTTCTTCATAGCTAAAATTACTTTATAAGAATTACTTTTACACAGTTGTTATTAGAGGGGGATCCTGAGCAATATAATGGAAATTATCTTCCACAAAAATTTGATAATAAATAAACAGATAAGCATAATATGCTAATGATATGCTAAGGCCACTCAACTGCTCGCTATGATGTGCACTGACCACCAGGGGGCAGATGCTCCAACTGGTAGGTTAGCTTGCTGCTGGGGTCTGGCTGACTGGGTCTGAGGTGGGCCGGACATGCCCTAGACCCTCCCTCAGTCCCTCTCTGGCTGGCCAACCTCCCGCATCCCTCCCTGGCCCCAATCATGCACCAGTGGGGTCCCTTAGCCTGACCTGCACCCTCTTGCAATCCAGGACCCCTCAGGGGATGCTGGAGAGCCAGTTTTGGCCTGATCCTACAGGCCAGGCCGAGGGACTCCACTTATGTATTAATTTGTGCACCAGGCCTCTAATTGATAATAATATTGAATATAAACTGTAATTGAAAAATAAAAAAAGAAAACAAAAAGAAAAATGCCAGCAAGGAATTATATTCTACATCTTTGTTTTATTACAAACAACATCCTGACCATCAAAACTGTTGAAAAACAAAAAATTTTAGTATAGACCCAATGTAGGAAAATCTAGTATGTAAAGTCACAACTAACAAAATAATACACTTTAAAACCCTGCATATTATTCTAAGCATTCATTATTTATTCAGTGCTAGGTGTAGAGTCCATAAGAAAAAATAGCTCAACACTTACTTCAAAGATGAGCGCATGCAGAAAAAATTACACAGAATCAGTCCTTATTATGCTGCATTTATTATACAGATATTTATCACAGCTTTGTTTTATGTCAGGCATGTTACTGCTGACAAGTCACTAGTGGGCAATATAGTCCTTATATTCATAGAACTTAGATCTATACAGTTTTCATGAATGTATCTACAAAAAACTGGTATTTTTGTATAATTTTACTTCTAAATCTTCACTTAGAAATATCTTCACAATATTATGGTTAAGTAGAAAAAATTGTTTTACTAAAATGAGGTTAATCACAGAATTATGTTGAACTTTCCACTGACTTAGCTACCTTGTAGGATTCATGATGACTACATGAGAACCATCTTCCTTCAGCAGGTAGAGTGTTGCCTAAAGTATACATATCTCAGTGTTTTGAGTTGCAATATTTTAATACAAAGGAAGTGAGCTGGAATCACAGTTCCATCTTGAGCAAGTTATTTAATGTTACCATGTCTCCATTTCTTCATCTGAAAAACACGCATCTTCCAAGATAGTTGGAATAATTATCAGAAATAGTGTACATAAACATTTATTTCATTGCTTCATATACATAAGTGCTCAACAAATGTCAGTAGTTTTAGTTTCTGCTGTTGGGTAATTATTGTCACTATTTATACTAGTCAGTTTCTATGACAGTGTTTTTTAAAGTTTATTTTGAAAATATATCATAGCAGTTCTTCCCCCATCCCATTATATTTACTTTAATTTTTTTCAATTATTTGTAGACATATATAAAACATATTTCTTTTAAAAGAAAGATAAGACAAAACAACTATAGATAGAAATGATAATATTCACTTCTTTCAAGATGCCAAAGCTTATGCCCTGGAAGAAACACTGGCTGGGAGCCTGAAACCTGGATCTCATCCTTTCTGTTACAAAACGGCTGAGCATTTATTTTCTCAGGACGTCAGTTTCTTTTTCTGTCCAATGACAGAGTAGAAACAGAAAAACACTAATTTGTTTTCAGTTCTATTATCTGAAAAATAATAAATTGATCAAGACAGTATTATAATGTTGGAGAGCTGCTAGGATAGCTTGCAGTAACAATTACATTTATAAGGAAAAGAACACAGTAGATATCCTTCTTTATCTTGCCCTGATGACTAGTACAGTAAGGTAATGTAAAGAACAACAACAACAAAAAATGACAGGGAAAAGGCTTTTTAAAAAAATCATCCCCCAGACAATAGTGTGGTAGAGACCTGGGGGTGGTGGTGGGGGTGGACAGAGTAAAAGGCGGGGGCGGGGGAGTGTAATGGGGGAACATCTATAACACCATCAACAACAAAAACATATATGGTATTTTTAGAAAATCATCATACATGTCGAGTATGTGTAGAGATTAGCAAAGAATGAAAGAGACGGATTCCTAATCTCCCATTTCTAGATATCAAGATCCCTAACTTCCTTGGACATAATCTGACCTCCTGGCAATCTGTTGTCTGAAATTTAACAAGTTAAGACAAGTCAATGTTTAGAGCATCTGCCCTGCACCAAAGGGTCCAGGGTTTCATTCTAGTCAAGGTCAAGTACCTGGGTTGGGTTGCAGTTTCCATCCCTGGTTCATGTCTCCCTCCCTCCATCTCTCTCCTCCTTCCCTCCTTCCCTCACCTTAACTCCATTCATTCTCTTAAAAATAATCAATGGGAAAAAATATCCTTAGGTGAGGATTAAAAAAAAAAAGTTAAGACACCCTAGGTTCATCTTTTAAACAAATCAGTGAGCGAGCACCACCAAACAGGTACAGCAGTGATTCTTACGAAGCTTGGCAGAGCCATATGTTGAAATATAAACAAGTAATGGACAGTATTGACGGTTATTGGTAAATAATAATGAGTTTTTAGGACAACAGAAATTTCAGAGGGAAAGCATTTTGCCTGCTTGTGTCTATACTTAAATAAATACAATTTTTCCTCAATAAAACTTAGGGGGGATAAATATAATTTCACATTAATAGATTGTCTAAGCCCAGTTATAAAATGAAACCAAAATTATTTCTATCTAGTCCATAATTCATTGGGGGAGGAGGATTATTATGTGGATCCTTTAAAAACAATTTTTATATTGTAAAAAAATTGGAGGAAACTTGTAACCAATATACAATATGAAATAAGGGAAAATTATACTTTAGTACAGTATGAGTTTTTAGAAAGTGTCCTTGTAGCTGAAAATGTGTTTATAATTATGTCAAAAGATATATTTTATGGATTCCAGGGAAATGTGTTAATAATTCTCATAAGTAAGTAAGGGCAAGTGGAAACTCTTTGGTTAGCTTCTGAAGTTAGCACATACGACCAAAGTTGTCCAGAATTAAATTGCCCTAGAAAAATCTCTTAAATAAACCCTATAGTATAATACACATGGTTTTGTGTATACAAATCTATTATGGTAATTCTCTCACACATTCAAGTTTGAGAACTATTGTGCTGCTAGACTGAAGAAAGTTATCAAAGGAAAGTCTCTAGGTCGATAGCTGGGTGTCTGGCAGTGAAACTCTATCTCGCTTTTAGGTTAAGAAGTAAAGTTTAGAAAAAGTAAAGAAAAGAAAAGGATGATGAGCTCTAAATTGTTTCTGTTTATCTAGGGCTTACTGTTTATTTTTTAAAATTGAGCCTTTATTTTTTCTAATGCTGCAATTTTCAAACCTTTTCATCTCATGGTACACATAAACTAATTACTAAAATTCTGCAACACAGCAAAAATATATGTACTTTTTTGCTGATCTAACAAAACCACAAACTAGGTATAGTTTCATTCACACCATATGGCTATTGTCGTGTTGGCTGTCATCATTTTTTTTTTTAAATTTGACAACCTAAGGAAAAAGAAGTCAGTGCCCCTGACTAAATAGTCAGGTATTACATGTTTTAAAAATTCTTGCCCTGCCCGGTTTGGCTCAGCGGTAGAGCGTCGGCCTGCGAACTCAAGGGTCCCAGGTTCGATTCCGGTCAAGGGCACGTACCTTGGTTGCGGACATAGCCCCAGTGGGGAGTGTGCAAGAAGCAGCTGATCGATGTTTCTCTCTCATCGATGTTTCTAACTCTCTATCCCTCTCCTTTCCGCTCTGTAAAAAATCAATAAAATATATTTAAAAAAAAATTCTTACAGCACAGTAGTTGAAAATGGTTCTCTGATATATATGGTAAGAGAATGTGTTTGCTTTTGTGAAGGTCATACAATGTAGTGGAATGCACTATAGCGGTTAAGTCCCAGTACCTGAGAATAGCTTAAAGGCACATATAATGTCACTTCACTTTATCTTAATATGCTAGGGAATATTTAGTTTGTATTTTTTGACATAAACATTTTGTTTTAAAGTGATGTTTTAACTGCTCTCAGCTTTTTTGTGTCCTTGCTATTTATAACTGCATCTTTGACAGCAATGATCCTCTAAGTCTTATAGTCTAAGACATACACAGGCAGCAGTTTTAAGTCAAACGCTCAAAGGAACAAATCCAATATAAATTCAGTTACAAAAAATGTGATGTATTAACATTTCCTGTTATAAGTAAACTAATTTTAGATTTAGATTTGCATACTATCTTTTTTTACCTAGTATGCTCCCATGAATATCGAATGAATTGTATTATAATCAATTGAAATTTTCTATGCTCTTATCAGAGAAAGCACACACATTCAGAAATGTTATTTTCCTTTCATTTTCTCTTTCTTTTTTTTTTTAATTTGCTGTGGTGTAGTGAGTTATAAGCTCCCATAAGACCTGAAGACTTAGTACAACTTGGATTGTGGACTGGATTTCTCCCACATGGGTTTGGTGGCTGGGTCACTCAGAATGGTATTAGAACATTTAATTTTCAAAACACACACACACTGCAACAGATGTGTTTTATAGGGACTGCAAAATGAAATTCAGAAGTAAGAGGTCTGGGTAATGTTCTGGTACAATATGGTTAGAGATCACCACATAAAACTAATTCCTGCTGATAATCATAACTTGTCTCTGTGAAAACTGGTTTATAATATTTGTGTATAGCACTATGGAGAATATCAAAGTTATCAAGATTTGAAACAGTGCAGCAGGAGCTCCAGAGCATTATGTAAATTAACCCTACAACATGGAACACATTAACTTGAGGGTTTCAGGAATTTGGAACTCGGAATGCCTAGGATGTGGGTTTAATTGAAATGGAGTATTATGACGATCAGTTTTTCTCTAGAGACAGAAATTTTTAAGGTGCATGCAAACATATAATTGAGCACTGACATGTTACAGCTTACTGATGCATTTTAAACAACCCATATCTGCTTCACAATACTTATTTCACTGGAATACTGCTGGATATTTAAAGATTCCTCCTTTAGAGTCCAGCCATCTGAATAAATGAACAGTATGCTGAGGTGAGCCAGTCAACTCTCAGATGGGGCCAGGACTCAAAGGCTCACACATACACAAAGCATTTCTTCTGGAAAAAATGTTTCTGGGTTTTCAACATAAATCAGGGTCAACACATAATACAATCATACTCTAGCACATCGAAAAGCTGGAAAACGTCTAACTAGGCCAATGATGCTTCCAGTAAACCTTTGGGCCAAATAGCAATCAGAGAATTCATGGCTTTGTGATCAAACTCCATCTCTGTTCAAGTCTACGAAGGGGTTGCCTGCTCTTTTTGAGAAACTTAAATGGGAGTTAGAAAACTACACTTTCTTCATGGCTATGATTTTATAGGATTTCTTTTTCTTTCTTTTCAACTATAGCCACAAATGAATAAACTTGTGAGTAATACTAAAGTTCAGGAGCCTTGAATATCACACCATAACAATTAACTTCTACTTTTTATGGTAAAAAGATAAGCCAAATATTTTGTGTGAAATTCTATATGGAATCCTTATAAATAGTTGTAGTAATGAAGTTAATAAAATTTTTAATAGTAACAAAGATTGCTACAATATAAAAAAATCCTGTTAGGTCAAATTACATATTGGAATCAGGATATGCCAAATAAAGTTGAGTATATTATTATTTAGATTGTTTGTATAAAATATTTACTCTAATAAAAGAGTAATATGCAAATTAAGCATCACTCTGAGACACCTAAGTCACGCCCACAAGCCAAGCAACGCCCACAAGCCAATGAGAGCAACTGCATGCAAATTTACCCATCAAAGATGGTGGTTAATTTGCATAAACAGGAGAGCAAAGACTAAAGACAGTGTAGAAGGAAGCCAAGTGCTGCAGAAGGGAGCCAAGCAGTGGAGAAGGGAGCAGAGCCAAGGCAGCAGAAATGGTGAAGAAGAGAGAGAGAAGTGGGGGGGGGGGTAGAGGGGGAGAGCTGAGGTGGCAGAGATGGGAGTTGAGGTGGCAGAGACAGGAGGAAGCCGAGGCAGCAGAGATGGGAGTTGAGGTGGCAGAGACGGGAGGGAGCAGAGATGCCAGATATGGGAGCCAAGGTGGGCTTCACTCCCTTCTCTGCTTTGCTCTGGCTCAGGAAGCCCTATTATTGCAGAAATCTTCCTGCAACTGGCTACTAGTCTATAATAATAAAAATATAATATGCTAATTAGACCAGATAGCTGAACGACATTCCAGACGTCATTCTCAACGTCCTTCCAGACAAAGCCACGGTAACGGGGCCTAGGTAGAGGTGGTTAGGGGCTATCAGGCAGGCAGGCGAGCAGTTAGGAGCCAATGGTCCTGGTTTGAGAGGGATATCCATCAAGGGGTCCTGGATTGTGAGGGGGGTGCAGGCTGGGCTGAGGGACCCTCTCCCCTGATGCAAAAATATTGTACACCAGGCCTCTAGTCAAACTTGAAAGAAAGAATTAATGATTGCACAGCAGAGTTAGAAGTTCCAGGATCAATTGATTAATACATAATGTTGACCAGGCATTGTATTTCTAGATATTTTTTAGAACCAAAGTGATAAAGAAATAACATAAAACGAACAATTATATATATATATACTAGGGGCCCCGTGCACATAAATTTGTGCACTCGGGGGGGGGGTGGTTTCTCAGCCTGGCCTGTGCCCTCTGGGACCCTCAGGGGGATGTCCACCTGCTGGGGTGCCTGGACAGCCTGGGTGAGAGGCTGATGGCTGTTTGAAAGCTGGCTAAGCCCCCCAGTGGGGACCCTCACCCCATGGGGATGTGGTCAGTCTGGGTGAGGGGCTGAGGGCCATTTTCAGGCTGCCCACAGGCCCTTCAGGGTTCAGGTCCCTACTGGGGTGCCTGGCCAGGCTGGGTGAAGGCTTGAGGGCCATTTTCAGGCTGACCACAGCTCCCATGGACCCAACGTCCCAGCTAGGCTGGCTGGAATCAGGTTTCTGGGGTTTATTTATTTTCTATAATTGAGACTTTGTTGCCTTGAATGGAGGCTAGTCAGGCAACAAAGCCACCTGTTTGCTTCAGCTCAGTGGCTTCTATAATTGAAACACTGTTGCTTTGAGCTGAGGCCTGGCTGGCCTAGACAGGCAGTTTCAACTCCCATCGCTGGTGCAACAGAAGCTTCGTGTTTGCTCTAGCTCCTTGGCTGCTGGCTGCCATCTTGGCTGGGTTAATTTGCATACAGCCCCTATGATTGCCTGGTGGGCGTGGCTTGGCTGGTGGGCATGGCTTAGGCACCTCAGAGTGATGGTTAATTTACATATTACTCTTTTGTTTTATACACACACACACACACACACACACACTAGAGGCTCGGTGCACAAAATTTGTGCACTGGTGAAGGGGGTTCCTCAGCCCAGCCTGCCCCCTCTCACATATTGGGAGCCCTCAGGGGGTGTCCTACTAATGGCTTAGGCCTGATCTCTGCTCCCCTTGCGGTGCGGGCCTAAGCCGCAGTCTGGCCACCCTTTGTGGGAGGCAACCAGACTAATCAGGGGAAGCCACCAGCCCCATCACCCCACTGCTGCAGCCACTTCCAGTCACTGCAGCCACCAAGGTGTTTTCATCAGCATGGACTCCAGTCCCTTCACCATGGAAAAAAATGACAACTTTCTTTAGTCATTTTCAAGATGTGTCTTTCATAGGATATGACATTTCTTTCTTTCTTTCTGTTTTGTCCTCACTTGAGGATATGTTTTCTTTGATTTTTAGAGAATGTGGAAGAGAAGGGAAAAACAGAGATAAACATCAAAGTGAGAGGAACATTTTGATTGGTTGCCTCCTGCATATGCTGTGACCTGGGCCCTGGCCAGGGAGGAGCCTGCAACCTAGATACATGCCCTTGGTCAGAATTGAACCCAGACCCTGCAGTCAGCAGGCTAAGACATTATGCACTGATCCAAACCGGCTAGGGCAGGATATGACATTTCTTAGCCCTCCAGCAGCAGACCTTCATTTTTCTCTCCAGGAGTGTGGTGGAAAAACCCTAGATCGCCTTTTTGGATTCTTATTACATAAGTTACTAAGAATATTACCAGTGGCATACAGGGAGCTTAGCCAATGAGCATTAAGAAAAGGTGTTTCCTCTGTAGTTCACTCCGATCTCCGGCTTCACCCCTGTCCCTCCAATTCCAGCTCCATCCCTACCCAGGCCTGTAACCTCTGGTTGGGGCTGCAGACTTGGGCAGGGGACCCCTAAGCCCCTCCGATTGCCGGCTTCACAGAGCCCAGGCTTCTGCGATCACCAGCTCTGATCCTGCCCCCTGCCATCGCTGGCTCTGCCCTTGCCCCACTGGCAGCCTCTGGCCAAGGCTCCAGTCCTGAGCAGGGGATCCCCAGGCCCCTGCTTTGCCAACTCCACCAGTGCTCAGACCCCTGCAATCTCCGGCCTTGCCCCCGCCCGGCCTTATGCCTGGCTAGGGAACCCTCACAGCCCTCTGATCACCAGCTCCATCCTTGCCCATGCCTGAGGTGTCTGGTGAAGGCCTCTGACCTGGGAAGGGGACTCCCAGCCCTCTCTGATCGCTTGTTCTGCCCCTCAGGCCCCCTACCTCCCCGGCCACCTGCCTGGCTAACAGGCCTGACTACATCAGTGGTGGGGCTGAGCCAGACTGGGTGCTGCCATCTTGTGGCTATGGGGACAGCCATCTTTGTGACAGAGTGATGCCTAATTTGCATATTACTCTTTTATTAGATAGAATGTGGTATGGGCGCCTCCATCTTGTGGCTATGGGCACTGCCACCTTGTGTCCATGGGGGCGGCCATCTCGTGTCCATGGGGGCGGCCATCTTGTCTCCATGGGGGAGACCATCTTTGTCACGGAGTGATACCTAATCTGCATATTACTCTTTTATTAGATAGGGTGTATTTGTGTGTGTGTGTGTGTGTGTGTGTGTGTGTGTGTGTGTGTGTATATATATAAAATTAGAGGCCCAGTGCACAAAAATTTGTATACTGGGGAGGGGTCCCTCAGCTCCTGGGACACCTTGGGGGATGTCCACCTGCTGGTTTAGGCCCCCTCCCCAGGTGCTTGGGCCTAAGCTGGCAATCATACATCCCTCTGGCAGCCCAGAAGCCCTTGGGGGATGTCCTTGCCAGCGGGGAGCAGGCCTAAGCTTCAGTTGGACATCCTTAGTGCTGCTGAGGAGGAGGTAAAGGCTCCTACCACCACCGCTGTGCTGGCAGCCATCAGCCTGGCTTGTGGCTGAGCAGAGCTCCCCCTGTGGGAGCGCAATGACCACTAGGGGCATCTCCTGCATTGCACATCTGTCCCCTGGTGGTCAGTGTGTCATAATGACCAGTCATTCCCAGTTGTTCTGCTGTTAGGGTCAATTTGCATATTACCTTTTTATTATATAGGATATATACATACACACATTGAGTGGCCAGATTATTATGACCACCTGACGTTTGTAGGCAAATTAGCTATAATTTTGTGCCTAAGTTGCTAGAGGGCCAGACTATTATAAATAGAGAAGCAGGTTGTTTACCATGACAGAAGTGATTTTTTTATGAAGATATGGGTAAACAGCTCGATTTAACAGCCTTTGAATGTGGGATATAAATATACTGAGTGGATTATTATGACCACCTGACATTTGTAGGAAAATTAGCCATACACTGCATCTTATGGGATATGGAAGCCAAAGTCCTATTTGAACACCTTTGCTGTCTGCAGTTACCAAGATAAAACGTCTCCAATTTGCACAGGAACCCAAGGATTGGACAGTCGAGCATTGGAAAACAGTCATATGGTCTGATGCATCACGTTTCCAGTTGCATCATGCAGATGGCAGAGTGAGAATTTGGCGGAAACAGCATGAAAGCATGCACCCCACATGCATGAGTACAACCCTTCAAGCTGGTGGGGGCAGTGTTATGGTTTGGGGCATGTTTTCTTGGCATGATTTGGGCCTTTTAAATCCTGTGGAACAACATCTAAATAGCACAACTTAAGTATTGTTGCTAATCAGGTTTATCCTATCATGTTGATGGTGTATCCCAATGGAGATGGCTTCTTCCAACAAGACAATGTGCCATGTCGAATTGAGCATTTGTGGGACAAACTTAAAAGAGCCATCAGGAAGCTGGTTCCACAACCATCAAATCTCACAGAACTGGACAGTGCTATTCATTAGGCATAGTGTCAGATTCCTCGCATCACCTTTCACCATCTTGTGGAGCCAATGCCAAGAAGAATCGCCGCAGTATTAAAGGTAAAAGGTGGCCCAAAAAAGTACTGATGGGATGGTCATAATAATCTGGCCACTCATTGTGTATATACCCCCCCACACACATACACACATACAAATCCATGTGTGTGTGTGTGTGTATCATGCATTGTAAATGAGGCTGGGTTGCTGTAGAGTTGTAGATTGACAGATTATTGGAATTCTGGGTAAATGTATCCTTTGTAAACCTAAAAACATCATACTTCAGAAGAAAGAAAGATACTAGATTCTGGGAGGAAAAGAGCAGGAGAGGGCTGAAAACAGCCAGAGCTGGCATTCAAATTCTTCATTTGAGCCATGAGAGCCACACAGTGTGGCCATGAATCTATGAAGTTGTAGCTGGAAATGCTAATCCTTTAAATGATGTCCCATCCATGAGAAAGTGCTAGAAAAGCAAATGCTGGCCATGAAAAGTGTCAAGGAAGCTATGAATTCACCCTAGGCTATAGATGGGGGAAATGAATGTATTCTGTGAAAAAATGAAAAGATAAATTTGTTCCATAGTGAATTCCATAAGTGGTTCAGATAGCCAAAGATAAGAAATCACATAAAATTGAGTCTGTAACATGAAATTGCTGGGGCCCCAAAAAGAAAGAAATGTTGAATACCACAGAGATATTTTTATATACCAAACACATAAGAAGCACAGAGATATAAATATCACAAGTGGGAAATAACTCATAGAGAAAATTTAAATGTGTGTATGTGCACACACATACACACACACACATTTAAAAAAAGAACAAAACATCCTGAGGAAGATTTTAACATAAGCAATAAATGGAGAATTTACACCACAAATATAAGAAGTAATGAAGGAGCTAGAAAGATAGTATAAAGATTTTTAATATGTAAATAGATAAAAAATAGTAGTAATGAGAAACAAATGAGGGACTAAGAAAAATAGCAGGTAAATTTAAACACAAGCTAAATAAAAACATCTCAAAACAAAAATTTATTTACACAGAAAAAAATAAAATTTGAAAGCTGAAAGATGAAAATACCACAGAGAGATATATAGAAATGAAAATATGAAAGAGTTTGAGACACAGAAGTTAAAATAAGAAATCTAACTTGTATTTAACTGGAGTTCAAGAAAGAGGAAATGAAAAGAATGGTGGTAGAGGTGACATTAAAAGTGTCTGACTTCAGAAGTGAAGAAAAAAGACAAGTATTCTTTTTTATTCTTTTTCAACTGAAAAACCAAAATGAAGCCAAATTTAAAAAGAAAGAAAATCAATGTATGTATCTCAGTGAAACTACAAAAGACTAAGGACAAGGAGATAAATCTTAATGGAAACCAAAATAAAAGACATTTGAAAAAAAAAAGTATATATATTTTATATATATGTATATATAAAGTATATAAGACTTTGGTAAAACAATAATAAAATATCTTTAAATCTCAATGGGTCTCTTTAAATATCAGGTGTCAGTGATGAAAGAGAATCACTGATCAGTTGCTTCCTGCATGCCTCCTACTGGGGATCGAGCCCGCAACCCAGGCATGTGCCCTGATAGGGAATCAAACGGTGACCTTCTGGTTCATAGGTCTATGCTTAATCACTAAGCCATGCTGTCCTGCATGTTATATATTTTAAATATCTTACAATTAAAAGTTAAATATCTGCCCTGACTGGTTTGGCTCAGTGGGTAGAGCTTTGGCCTGTGGACTTGAAGGTCCCAGGTTCAATTCCAGTCAAGGGCATGTACCTTGGTTGCGAGCACATCCCGAGTGGTGGGGTATGTGCAGGAGGCAGCTGGTCAATGTTTCTCTCTCATCGATGTTTCTAGCTCTCTACCCTTCTCCCTTCCTCTCTGTAAAAAAATAATAAAATATATATTTTTTAAAAAAGTTAAATATCTTACAATTTTGTCAGTCATCCTATCTAATAAAAGAGTAATATGCAAATTGACCATCACTCCAACACACAAGATAGCCATCCCCATGTGATCAAAGATGGCCACCACAAGATGGCCTGCAGTTGTGGGCGATCAGACCAGCAGGAGATGGCAGTTGGAGGTACCAGGCCTGCAAAGGAGGACAGTTAGGGGTGACCAGGCCAGCAGGGGAGGACATTTAGGGGTGACCAGGCTATCTAGGGAGAACTGTCATGGGCAACCAGGCTGGCAAGGGAAGGCCGTTAGGGGTGACCAGGCTGGCAGGAGAGGGCAGTTAGGGGTGATCAGGCTGGCAAGGGAGTGGTTAGGGGGTGATCAGTCTGGAAGGCAGAAGCAGTTAGGGGCAATCAGGCAAGCAGGCAGGTGAGTGGTTGGGAGCCAGCAGTCCTGGATTGTGAGAGGGAACCCAGATTGAAGAGGGTGCAGGCTGGGCTGAGGGACACCGCCCCCCTCCCACCGTGCATTAATTTTGTGCACCAGGCACCTAGTACTTCAACAAAGGTGAAAAAATAAATTTAAAAACATTGTCTCAATAAATCTGGATGATGTTAAATCATGGGTATTTTTAATTTATTTGTTTTATTGTATTTTTGAAAAGATTTACAGTATAAAATACATTTTTTATTTTACATCAGGAAAATGTGACAGAATCATGTTTGGTAAGATAAAGAAATATAGATTTATTAATTTATTGATCAAATTTTTACTAACTGCCTCCATTTGTGGGTTATCTATATAATATTCACCAACATAAAGGTAATAACTAAAACATGTATTTAGCAAATAATTATTATGTTTCAATGATCAACTCTACTCTTGGGCCACCTCTATTCTTATGGGATTTGAATTAGAACAGATAATGCAGACAATTACAATACAGGGAGCTGTGTGTAATGGGATATACAATATAATCTAGGAAATCACTGTTAAGTGTCAGGGAAGAATAAAGTGCTTGGAACATAGTACTCCCTCAATTAAGTACTTATGAATAAACTAGGGGCCTGGTGCACGACATTTGTGCACTGGGCGGGGATCCCTCAGCCAAGCCTGTGCCCTCTTGCTCCCCTAAGCAGGCCTAGGCCGGCAGTTGGACATCCTCAAAAGGTCCTTAGCACTGTTGCACTAGGAGAGGCTTCCACTACCACCACTGTGCTCACTCCCCCTTGGGAGCACAGTGATCACCAGGGGCAGCTCCTGCATTGAGCATCTGCCCCCTGGTGGTCAATGGACATCATAGTGACCAGTTGTTCTGTTCAGTCGATTTGCATATTAGGTTTTTATTATATAGGATGATTGCATGATTGAATAAACTGCTGTTTAAACTGAGTTATTAGGAATAAAGAAGAGTTTGTTAGTTCAATTGGAGACAAAATATTTTAGGGACAGACACAACAATCCAGAGAGGAAAAAAAAAGACTACTCTCTGGTAGGATTAAAGGATATTCAGAGAAGTCTAACACCAAAGCACTAGAAAAGAGTAGAGAGAGATAAGGCTTGCATAAGACAGGGCAGGCAACTGAAGGATTCTCATCATGGAGAGATATGATTAGATTTATCCTTTTTTTAAAAAAAATAATTGATTGATTTGAGAGAGAGGAAAAGATCAATTTGTTGTTCCATTCATTTATGCACTCATTGGTTAATTCTTGTATGTGCCCTGACCAGGGATGAAAGAGAAAACCTTGACATATTGGGAGGACACTCTAACCAACTGAGCTCCCTGGTGTTTTCGTTTTTTTGTTTTTAATATATTTTATTGATTTTTTTGCAGAGAGGAAGGGAGAGGGATAGAGAGCTAGAAACATCGATGAAAGAGAAACATCCATCAGCTGCCTCCTACACACCCCCCACTGAGGATGTGCCCGCAACCAAGGCACATGCTCTTGACCGGAATCGAACCCAGGACCTTTCAGTTCCCAGGCCCACGCCCTATCCACTGAGCCAAACTGGTCAGGGCTCTCCCTGGTGTTCTTAAGCACCTGGCTATGGTGTGGAGAACGAATACTGGCAAATTGGATGAAAGACCTGATAGGATCCTGCCTCAGTAAACTGATGATGACAATGGCCAGAACTAGAGTAGCAATAATCATGGGGATAAAGAGAAAAAGAAGGACTTAAAGGATTTTATGAGATTAAACCATGCGAGTGAATGAATTCCCCAAGGAATTTATACATAAGAAAGTATTTTTATGCTCTCCTGATAATCCCCTAACATGGTTCCAGAAAAAACAGATGGCTTATTACATTTTTCCTGAATACATTCCAGATATTTTCTGTTGTATAGATCTCTTCATGCTCATGACCTCTAATTCTCTTCTCCAATCCCATTTCTTTAAATCCCATCCATCACTCAAGGGGGGCCTCAATGTTGCCTTCTTCATGGAATCTTCCATGATCTCAGTTCTACTCCAAAATACAAAAGCTCTACCTCCTCGAGAACTCCTTATTACTTTTATCACACTTACTACATATTATTTGCTATGATGGCTATTGTGTATTTTATGTATCTACCCAACTATGCTTTAAGGTCAGGAGAAATATCAACTTCACTTTGTTTCTTTCTAAAGTACTTGACATGCTGCCTGTCTTGTGCATCTCAAAATTAGGCTTTACATGTAGTGTGTTACAGAGTATGTAATAATAATAATATACTGTATTAATCCAGAAATACTTTATTAATTATGTTTTCAACTTATTTTCAGTAGAAAGTTAACCTCTTTATAAAACTTTAAATTTTAGAACTGATAGTAAAGCCAAGCATATCAATCATTGATATCAATATATAATAAGAATTTATTATCGTATATGTTTTTAATACCATATAATAAAATAAAAAATAAGTAATCAAATTGTAATAAATAAAATTAATCAAAATTTAAAGTAGGGATCCAAAGTGATATGTAGTTTTCTAATGATCCTGTTTTCTGTGATGGTATTCATAAATTTTACAAAATAATGAAAACCAGAAAAGCATTCAATAGAGTTGATCTAATTGGAAAAAGAACAAATTTTTAGATATTAGAATTTTTAATAGCTTGGTTTCACTTTACATCTCCCCAAGATTAGAAGGAAAGAGAGGCAAATTGGATAACTTTTTTTGGGAAATTTTTCTGAATCAACGTGCATCCTTGGTACTGGGTCAATAAAAAACGTAGAAGGATCATTTGGCCCCTATTTGGCTTCTGGATATTGAGGACATGTGTGCCGGATCAGAGTTACAGCATGATTTCCATGAATCTATTCCAACCTTTTTGGAAGTAAAATCCATCTGTCAGTTCCTTGAGCCAGAGCTCTGCTCTCATAAGTCATCTATCAAAACTTTGGAATTTGGCTGATAATGCTGACTGCTGCAGAGGTGCCTTTCATGAAAGAACAACTTTACCTACGTTGTAATCACAGGGAGGGAAAAAATGACAAGAGGAAAAAAAATTCCTTTTTGTTTTTCTCTTTAAATTCTTTATTTCCCTTGCTGAGACAAAGGGCAATATAGTGGCAACCATACACATAATTTCTCCCCTCTCCCCGCCCGCCCCCCCAAATCAAATACAGGATCCTGATTTCATAGCAGTCAACTCTGATATTTTTTCTCCTTGCTGATGAGTTGTCTTTTTGCAGGCATACTACAAGTAAGTTGTGGAATCCCTTTCAAAGAGAGTATGAACATATGGGAGCTCTTTCATTTCTAAAATGATTGTGCAACTGAATGTTAAACATGCCATCCATAAAATTAAATTTAAGCATCTGCTTCCTTCAAGGACTAGCCATTTGCCCTCCCTCTGGAGAGCAGCGCAACACCAGGAACACAGTTTGCTTCTTTTGTAGTCTGTGTGAATTAGTATGTGATTACTAGATACATGGTAGGCAGTTTCACCAATTTCTTAACAATTTCTGTCCGTGTAAAAAACAAACATTCTTACTCTTTATGTAGTATTATGCTCTTTACTTTCGAATTATTTCAAACTTTAAACAAAAGAAATATATAGACAAGTCAAATAGTTATCAAAAGTTAGTTATTCAATTTGGAGAACAAAACCTCTAATCTTTCCCACAGATTTCTTTGGAGATATTTTATCTAAAACACTTTTATTGGAGAAGGCAAGATATAAACTTTCAATGGGTCCCTTTCACTACTTTTTATTCGCTTTATTAAAGCATTTTTTAAGAGAGTGCTAATACTATGAACTCAATATATTTTGGAAGGCATCTAACAACATTTTTGGTCTCAGTGAAGATTTTGTGACCAGTTCAATTAGTTTAGAGATGCCTGAAATGCAGCCTCCACTTTTGGTGTTGGAAACCAGAATAACCTAACATTCAGACTGATTAAAAGCAAACTTAGACAAAAGGTCCAAAATATTTTCAAAATAAAACAGGCCAAAAGGAAAGAAAATGAGAAAGGAGGGTTGAAATGTTGTGATCTTTAATATTCACGCCACTATTCCTCAAAGCAAACACTTTTTTCTGTATTAGCCCTCTTTTGTAACCTGCTATTTGTGGGGAAGCTCGGAACGTGGTTGGAAAGTCTGTAAGGAGGATTCTCCGAAAGGTGGAGGCCTCTGAGGGGATCTTGCGGAAGATGGCAGCCCCTACATCTCGGCTTTTCCAAAAAGTCTGCTCCCCGGGGTGTTTTCCTAGAATCTCTATGTTTGATCTTTAGACATGACCTTATAGAAGCATGTGTTTTCTCAAGGATACTTATGCTCCTGATTGCATCTAATAGTTAAATTTAGTTCAAGCTGTTGTTCCAATAAAAGCCTAAGGAGGCAGGCAAATGGAGCTACTTGATGGCATTAGCCAAGTAGTCTCTTATCCTCTCTTTCACAGAAACATGCCGGAGCAATCATTCGTCCATGGTTCAGGGTCTGCGGGTCTGCCCTGGCAGCTATTTGGCTAATGATTAGAAATGGTCAGTGGTTACTAGCAACCCTATTTGGATACTTTATCGAGAGGAAATAGTTGCACCTACTAACTTTTTCTGTTAAATACATTGTATGCTTTCCCTCATTATTTTACTATGAAAATTTCAATCCTACACAAAATGTAAAGAATAGTAGTAAAAATCCTCGACATCTTTACATCTTTCACACATATTACGCCACATGAGCTTTCCCCTGTCTATCCTTCCCTCTAAATATTCTGAACATTTGAAATTTAAAACAGCAAGAAATTTGTCCCTATCTACTTTGGTTTGCATTTTCTTAATAATATGGATTTTCTCCTGCATAACTATAAAAATATCATCACATGCAAAGGATTTATATAATGATAGAATAATTATATAATATACAGTCCACATTCATATTTTACCCAAAAACTCAAGAATAGTGTGTGTGCATATATATAACCTGGATATACTCAAGAATCAAGCATTGCATTTTGTGAAATTTTATATTTAACTCAAACTTCACTTCAAGATCTTATGGGCTTAGATAAAGCATAATAGGTAGACTCCAATAACTTTTCAAATTTGAAATAAAGGTTCAAACGGCAATTTAAAGAATATATTGAAATCCAGTTTCTGCTAAAAAAAAATGTGTAAAAACAACTCAAAATGTCACAGTAGCGCTAAGTGGTTGAGCACCCACCCATGAACCAAGAGTTCACCCATTTCATTCCCAATTAAAGCACATGCCCTGGTTGTGGGCTCAATCTCCAGCAGGGGGCATGCAGGACCCAATCGATTTATGATTTATGTCAGTGATATTTCTCTCTATTCCTCTCCCTTCCTCTCTCTCTAAAATCAATAAAAACATATTTTAAAAGTCACATTAATTGGTATATTTAATTTGATCAAGTCTTATTAAAATTAGTATTAATTCTGAGGGATATTAGTAATGCTAGTACCTGATATCCAATATACAATTAACATAACATTTTTGATATAACAGTTTCAGTGATGTCATCATTTTCTATCCACCATATATATTTTCAAGTAGAAAAGAACTACTTTCTTTATTTTTGCAAAAATATATATTTTAAGTGAATCTCATAAAGGTTAAGAACGAACATTTGTTAAAGACTATATTCAGTGAGGAAACCAGGAAGATTTTATAACTGGCTCCAAAGAGAATGTGAAGAACAGGTACATATGAAAAATATGAAAATGAATGTACAGTGGGAGGCTAAATTGATTTTTGTCATGTGGGGAAGGGAGGCTAGACAGGACTGAATTTACATGTCTGCAGATAACAATTATTTTACATTACTATCAGTTATCTATAATTTGTAGAGTTGTAAAATAGCTTCCCCAGAATAAGAATCTGATATCTGAAAAAGTCTTCGCTAAGAGTCTAGACAATGTGGAGTTTTTCACTGAAGCACATTTCCTCCCCGCTGTCCCCTCAATAATATCCCTGATTAATACCTGCCCCCAACCACTCGATTTATTAAACAGGTATCTCCTGCTTTCCAAACGTTTGGGTATATGCCACTTCACATTAGCATGGTAATGGAATTTTTCACAAAAGCAAAAATCTTCTTCAGATTCCATTTGGTTAGAGAAAATATATACTTAGTGTAGGTCTTTCTGTGAAAGCAAATGGCCTAATGCAAACTTACAGAACACAGGGGACACTTTTCCCTTTGGGCAATTCTGGCTTACAAAAGATTTCACAGGAATCCTCTAATATCAGATAGGTGGAAAAGCTGCAATGATGACTACATTTGACCTCACATCAACAGCAGTTTTATGGCACTGGGATTATTGAGATCTATACAATTAAAAGATTCATGATAAAGGGTAAAATAAATTATGAATGTGTAAATATCCAAAGCATTTTATCAGCAGCTTTGTTGGCTAATGTGTCAATATATGCTCTAAATAAACACCTTCAGGCTGTCAAACTGAAACTATTATTTGAAGCATTATATTGATGAGCTTTTGATATGTAACATTTATTCATATTTATGTGCGCCAGGATTCTTGTTTATAGGTAATAAGAATGAACAGAGATTTGATTCAATGGAGAAGTCAAATACCTGCTTTTTCTAAGAAGGTATTTGCTCCTCCCCACCAAAAGGCATCCAAAGATTTCAAGAATAAGAACAAAAATGTAAAAAATGATTTCACAGAGTCTCACTGTTCTTTGGAACTAGAATAATTCCCCATTATTCAAGGGAGATATATTCTAAACCACCAGTGGATGCCTAAAATCACAGATAGCTCTGAACCACAAATACAGGGTGGGGCAAACATTGGCTTACAGTTGTGACTATGTGAAACACAGTTTCCTCTTGCGTTATTTATTAACTATTGTTATTATTTTTCCAAATGAATGATTGTAAATCTACTTTTGCCCCACCTGTATGTATATTCTCTTCATATGTTCCACCCACCAATTTGATGCCTTTTCCATCTTAGCTAAGCATGTTTCACACACACTGTGGTCATAACCTTTTCAATTTGAGTTGTGACAGCAAAACTAACATGAGTTTCTTTTTGCTTCTTCACAATTTCATGGATAGAAGACTCGTTCTTTTTGTAGATCTTAGCAAGCTCAGCATAAAATTATTTTCTTTCCTTATTAACTTGAGAACTTACACCTTTTCAATTAAAGGAAGCACTTTATGGCTTCTCTTTGGCCTTTCCAAATTGCCAGCATCACTACTTTTGCACTTTGGAGCATTATTAAGTAAAATAAGGATTACTTGAACACAAGCGCTCGAATACAACAGTTGATTTGATAATGAAGGCAGCTCTAAGTGATTAATGGGCAGGTAGCATATATAGGGTGAATACTGTGTACAAAGATATGATTTTATGTCTTGGATGGGATAGAGTGGCATGCTAAAAGATTTCATCATGCTACTCAGAAAGGGGCACAATTTGAAACTCATAAATTGTTTATTTTGTGGAATTTTCCATTTATTATTTTTGGACCAAGGTTGACTGTGGGTAATTGAAACCAAGGAAAGCAAAACTGTAGCTAAGGGGACTACTATCCATAATAGGGCTAACTCTTTAATCTCTATTTTATATCCCTTGCTCATCAACCTCTTTCCCTGGAACTCTGTGTGCTTGAGAATTCTCTATCTTATGTCCTTTCATAACTCTAAGTTATTAGAGATGACTGCCATCGGGAATATGAAGTAATGTTTTGGGCCTTGCATAGAATCAAAGCAACAAGTAAATTAGTCAGTAGTAGTAACAGGATCCAGTTACAGCTACAAAAAAATTGCTTCATATCATACATCTAGGAACATCGAGAGGCTTTTAAGCTTTTAATTATTTTGGTACTAAAATATACAAATTGCGGAAATATTAGAAAGTAGATATATTTTTAAAAGGAAAGATTCTAATTCAGGATTAGGAGGCAATATTTGGGGAGATACTATTAGGATTTCATATAATTCCTTCAGTTTTTTTCTTTATGTTTTTCTTTCTTTGTTAATTCATACTAAATACCTTGTTAAAATCATATTAAGTAGTTTGCTTATATATATTTTTATTTAATACAATCATGATCATTTTTCTATGCCATTATTACTTTAAAAATATTATTCAGGATTATATAGTGTTTCCTTGCATTGATGCTCAATTTTTTTTTCCATTCTCCTAAAACTGAGCAATCCATATGCTCCTAATAAGATGATGGCAATCTCTTTACAATAATCCTTCAGTTAAACTGTGTATTTTCTTATGATATATGTTTGTGGCTAAAATTACTGTATCAAAGACTACAAGTATTTTAAATTTCTCAATATATATTGCCAACACCCCTTGTAAAATTGTGTAAATATTTATAATTCTACCATTAATATAAAAGTACATGCAACTCATTACACTCAGTCTTAGTATTATTTGATTTTTTAAAAATATGTTAATCTGAGAGATGATAAAGGCACCCTAATGGTTTTTACTGAGATTTAAAAAAAATAATTGTTTAGGTTATTCAGCTTCTATTAGAACTGTTCGTCTGAATAAATACAGATTTATGCTTAAGGTAATTTCCTTCTCATATGAGTAAATAAATGTCTTGGTTTATAAAATATCCAGGAGAGACAAGCAAAGGCAGTAAATATTTTAATGTAACTTGTTAATTATTTGAGTACTGGTTGAACAGATCGATCCAAATTCTTATATTCATTCTGTGAACGTGGGCTTTTTCTTGACATTTTTTTTTCAATAGCTCTCCTCTTACCTGGACACATAGGCACCAAGCCCATTGTTTCAATCATAACACATTCTCAATAAATATTTATTGAATGAATGAAAGTGACAAGTCAGCCTCTATCTACTGTGATATGCGGTTTCTCATTGAATATTTCACATGTGTAAACGTGGCCAAAATGTGTCCTGATTTTATTTGCCCCAGTCCTGTTCATCCTTCGCCCTAATAAAAACCAGCTTTTCACACATCAGATTTTATTGGCTAAAATCTTATCAAACCTGGGTCTGGTAGATATCCAAAAAAGCAGAACTCGGAGTTCTATGTTACTTCTACATAACATCTGATAATGGCTACTTTACTTTAAATATTATTGGGCCAAATCCGTATTTAAACTCAGAGTGACACACCAAGGAGATGAGGTGCACTGAAAAAAAACAAACCGTTTGCTCTTGGATTACAGGGACATGGCATTGTTTGGCCATGTCGGACATGACCTTAGAAAAGTCCATTAAACTGTGATATGTCAATTATTTTCTGACATCAGTTCTGTGAAGAATATTCTGGGTTGATTAGTAATAAGCAATAACAGGTATAAAGTTAATCATAGAATAATATTTTACTGGTCCTAATTTAACAAATAATAATTGACGTTCCAGTCCATTACTTCGCTTACTGAGCCATGCTACATTTTTAGAGTGGAAATATGGGATTGGAATTTCTGTTTAGAGCTGGCTTTTGGGGAAAAATTCTCTGCAAAAGACTTTTACTTTATTAATAGCACTGAAGAAAATACCCCGAAGAATATCAGCTTGCTCATTGACCCACAGCAAATCATTTTGTCACCTAACAGCAAACTAAATTACTCTAAAACCTTAATTTTCAGCTATTATTGGGCGGGTGGGGGGAGAACATTGAATTTTTTATTGTATCACATATAACTCATTATCAGAGTTTACTTTTTGAAGAGTTACATATCCATGAAATATAACCCAACAGAAAACATCCTTATAAAATTAATAAAAAGAAAAACTAAGAAACACATCCCCACATGGAATATGTCCAACAAAATACCAGCTACCATAGGAAAGGCAAAGACCCTTCATTACAGTTAGGGAAGAATGTTGAATTATTACCTGAGGAATTAACTAGAGAATCCAGACAAATGCAAAAATCCTGCCTTCGCTTCATCTTTTTTTCTCCCTAGAACCAGCTTACCCCTACTTTATCAATCTCTCCTACTGTTTCAGATAGAACTTGCATTTCTTCTATAATGTTTCTTTCCACAGGAAATGAAGTCTATACTTTTCCAACAGCCAACAGTACAAGCTTCCACTTTGGTGGGCAAGTGATAGAATATATCTCATATTAACAGGTAGCTTGAGGCACATGTGGCCAAAACCTGAATTGAAGGCTCTCCAGATGATGACAAAACATGTTTCATGGAGGACATGGAACATCCCCCAAGATCCATAGCGCTAAAGGAAAATTAAAAACAACTCTGCAAGCTATAAAGATGAAAAAGGGTTTAAAGGGAATCTGAGAAGAGAGAGACACATAGGAGAGAGAAACGGAGACCAAAGAAAAAGGGCTGGCAGAAAACTGTGTAAGGGTCAACTAAAACAGCCAAGAGGCACAACCAGAAAAGCAAATATTAAGAGTTAGGCAGAATCACATATTGAAAATGCATGTAGAACAGAGAAGTGAGAGAGCAAGTCACCACGAGAAAAAAGAAAGGAAAAAATAACAATAAGTAAAAGATACCAAGAGATAAAAAAAAGATCATTAAAAAAAACAGCACCCCATTTGGCATTTATTCATGTTTGGCCATACCAATTATCTGCCAAAGCTGAAATTACAGTATTCCTCTGCGATTCGCCTTAATAGACTCAGCCAGGTGCATTATCTGTAGGCATTCTCATTCAGGAGAAAAATTAGCCAATCATGGATCTGGATATTAATTTAAGGGACAAGAATAAGTGAAAGCTCTCCAAATGGTATTTATGCAGTGGTCCAATCAAAATTGCATAAATTACTGAATTCAATTGCCAGGAAAAGGGGTTAAATTTAATGCAGCTAGACAGCTGAGCAGCTGCTTTCATGATTTAAATAAAAACAAGCTGAAACCCTTGCTGTCAGCTCAGTGATATATGACTTGTAATGGGATGTTTCCAACCTTCACTCCCATATGGCCGCCTACACTTTAGGTAATGCTCCTTGCCTCCAATGTAACTCACTTTTCAGAAAACATCTGGGTCCCATTCCTGCTCTATTAGCCACAACGTTGCCTCCTACAAACGCAAATGATTCATTGGACAACATCCCTTCGCTTCAGGATCAAATTAGAGAGTTTCATTGATAATTTTATCATGCTTACAACTAGAGATACTATATGCAAACATGGCACATATTCAAGCCACAAAATTCCTTCACACCATGTTCATACTAGTATAGATAATGTAGAGAAAATTAAAGGTGAGTTTTAGTGGTTGGAATTAGAACAACAAATGAAAGGCTATCCAACAGGGTAGAGTTTTCATCTTGCTACTGCCTTACTCCTTAATACTAGCAACTTCTCTTTGTCTGCACATTCCCTCTATCCTTCCAAAAATTAAAGGTCAAGGAAGAATAAAAGACAAACAGTACTCTGCAAAGTGCTTCAGTGCAGGGAAGAAAATGAGAATTTTGCCAGTTTCACAAAACTTTCATTCACTGCAAGGTCATATAAAAAGGAATTCATTCAACTGCAGAATTAAAATGTCAGAAATGATAATGCTTATGGAAAAATGAAAAATTTAATATAGAAAAATAATCATAATTTGAACCAGGTCATTTTGTATCTTGCAAACCAAATAGATGCTTCTGTCTTCTAATGAGATATTCATGACTCTTATGAATCCAAAATATCCTAGAAGCTACCCTGAGAAAGGAATTAGAAATATTCTCTTGATACCTGATACTTTAAGACTCTGCCTCCAGTGATCAATTTTCAACTGCTAACAATAGTTAAATGCAAACCATATTTTACATTTTGAATTCATGAACCCCAAATTCATGTTAAAACTTACACAATTTACATTAATTTCTCATTTTGAAAGTGTCTACACATAGGCACACACAATTTTAAGCCCCGTTTTCTAAAATGATTACTTTCTCTCCATTAAAAGTTGACAGAAAAATGTAAAAGGCAGAGGAAGAGGGGAGAATGAGAAAGAGGAGGAGGAGAAGGAAGCAGGGAGATGAAGAAGCAGCAGCAGAAACCGAAGTAGCGTATAATGGCTGGCTACAAAAGCTTCGAGACCTCTGTGTCAGGAAAGGAGATAAACATTAATAGCCAAAACAGTTTTGTTGTGTTTTTCTTGTAAAGAAATACAAAGATTCTTTCATTTTGCTTCTTACATTATAAGTGTACTAGGGTCCCGGTGCACAAAAATTTGTGCACTCGGGGGGTGGGGGTCCCTCAGCCCAGCCTGTGCCCTCTTGCAGTCTGGGACACCTCGGGGGGGATGTCCACCTGCTGGCATGCCTGGCCAGCCTGGGTGAGGGGCTGAGAGCCATTTTCAGGCTGCCCACAGCCCCTTCAGGGTTCGTGCACTGGGGGGTGGGAAGGCTGGTGA
>PVJC01008917.1:0-47196 GCA_004026665.1 Murina feae | reverse complement strand
GGTGGTCAGATAAAGAGCTTCACAGACAAGAAAAAGCTAAAGGAGTACATCACTACCAAACCAGGATTATTTGAAATGCTGAAGGGCATTCTACAATTCTCAGGGGGAGGGGACATGAAGGGTATGGGAAGAGACTGGACAAAAATCTTACATCTATGAATGAAGACAGTGGTGGGGGTAAGGGCGTGGGCTGCGGGGGGCAGGTGGAGGGGAGCTATGAGGGTTTAAAAAAAGGAACATCTGTAATAATCTGAACAATAAAGATTTAATTTTTTAAAAATTAAAAAAAATAAGAGCGTCACTTAATTTAAGTCCTATTTTTCTGTCCTCTGTGATCAAATTTAAATGCTTCCCCAGTAATAGCACACTGGGAGACTCATGAAAGAATTGGGATGCTTCTCTCAATAATGCCAAGATACACTGCACCTACGTACATGGAGTGGAAGCAGGCCTTACCTTCATAAGCACTCCCAGTGCCAGAGGCTTCCCTACCCTTTCTGCTCTCAGTTTCCATCTGGCTTCACCATCTCAACTTGCATTTGTTTCCTGACTCCTGCTCCCTGCTGATCTATTCTCTCATTCACCAACTTCTACAAAACTCAGCCATCTCTTTCCAGGCTTCTGAGCTCAGCCTGCAAGCCTAGTGAGATGCTGCCTCAGTTTAGGTCCAGTTGTAGACAACAGACACTACTATAGCTGATTTAATTAAAAAAAAATTATTGCCAGGTATTAGGTGCTTAACACAGTCATTAGAGGAAAGGGAGGAACAGACTAAGCCAAGCTTCCAAGCACAGCAGTCCTATCACACAGCTTCTATTATGACCTAAAAAGCTCCTGTTGCAAGTGCTGAAACACAGCCCTCCAGGGAGCTGCTGATGGAAGATAGCCACCTCCACCAAAATGGGAGAGCCCTGCGGCTGCAGAAGCCAATGACTCTGGAAGTTAGGACCTCACACCTTGCCTCCGGCTCCATTTATACATTTAGTTTCTCCCCAGAGGAGGAATCCAACTCTTGACTGGAAGAGAAACTCTGCTGGTTTGAATCTTGCAGCCCCTCCTTTAGTGTTAAGAGTACTAGAGGGAGTTTGGGATGGAGGAGATCCCACACAGCAATCCACAGTGAACACCGCAGAATCCCTCCTAGGGATTAAACCTGTGTAGTTCTTATTGTTCTTATTGTAATTACTGTTCTATTTTTCATATGAATCTTTAAATCTCTGAAGACCAAATCAGAATAATCACAGTAGAAAAATAGGCAGTTAATGCTAATGTCTGGTACTGAAGATGTAATAGGCAATTTCTGGGTCAAAGGAGAGAAGGAATAGGGATCACTTGAAGACTATCTGAGTAGCTTTCCTCAACAAGTGGAATGTCCTACTCCCTGAGATGGGATAGTAAACCCTTTATGCCTAAAGGTCAAAAAATTGGAGGTGACAGACCTCCTGGGAAAGAATGGGGACTTTGGATTTATAAAATAGTAGCTCCCTAACCCTAATGCGAGAAGTAACAGCCCATGCAAGCTGCTACATTAATGTCAGCTCTCATCATGCTGCCCCAAGTAAGAGAGGCCATCCAATAATTCCCTTCACCTTCACATGAGATAAAGATGGGGATTGAAAAAGGCCCATATCCTTAGCCATACTAGGCCCATATCCTTAGCCATACTAAGCCCATATCTTAGCCATACTAAGGCATGGCACTCAGCTGAGGGAAGGGGAACATGGGCACTCTTATCAAAGTGGTGAAATTTATACGACCATGCTCATTGAGACCATGATATACTGTATACCCAGTCCCACTGCTGCCCTAAAATTTTCCTGGTCTATTTCCTATAAGATTATTCAGAGAACTTGTTTAGAATATTTTCTATTTTCCTTATAACTCTGTTCTCCCACTTAAAACACCTCTCTCTTCTCTCACCTGCTCTAAGGAAGTTTCCTACACCTTTTAAAGCTACTGCCAGTCTCTCTCCCCTTCCAGACCTTCTAGGTTATGAGTTACGGTCTCTTTTTATAAACAAAGTTGTAATGAAACACAGCCAAGTCCATTCTTTTACCCATTGTATATGGCTGACCTCATCCTGTAATGGCATAATTAAGTAACAGAGACCATCTGGTCCACAGAGTCTAAAATATTTACTTTTCAAATATTTACAGAAAAGTTTGATGACCCCTATTCTAGAGATCTATCCCTCTCTATCCTCTGACATTTCCCCTTATCTATGTCTCCCTTCTCTCTGTTATATTCAACTTTTCCATTGAAGGTTTTCCTTCCCTTCATTCAATCACTCTTCAACAAACCCCAACTGAACACCTCCTAAGTGTTAGGTATGGGGAATACAAATATTAATAAAACACAATCCCTGTCCTCAACTTGCTTATGGTCTAGTAAGGGAAGGTAAATATGTAAGCAGCCAAGTTTTCCCTAGTATTTCAGAAGTAATGCTCATTTCTATCTGGGGAGTTCAGGAAAATCAAACATATCAAATAAGTCCAGAAGAACATACAATTAACAAATACGGTAGTTCACAAAGATGGCGACTCTTATACACATTTTCATGATTCTAACAAATACAGCTTCCCTTAACCATCTTCATCCTCTATCTACTATACCACACACTCCCTTTCACTTTATTGCTAATGTTCTTGACCTTGAACACATTCTGTAAATCCTCACATCCTGGTTCCATTTGAACTCTAATGAAATTCAAGTTACCAGAGTCCTTGACTGACCTGTTTACAACATGGTCTCAATTCTCACCTATCTCACCCTCCCTGTAGTATCGGACTCTTACCCACATTGTCCTGCCTAAAAGCCTCCATGGCTCCACCATCCAAGTTTCAAATCCCTCACATTATTATAAAAAGTTTACTCACAATCTCTGTCGGCCTTTTTGTCTACAGACTACTTTTCAAATGCACAAGCCTCCCCCATTGTGTTGTATCTCCTTGCCTTTTCATGCTTTGCCCCTTGCCAGGTTGGTCTTCACTATCTTTCCCCAATCTCCACACTCCTACTAATTCTTCAAAACCTAGTTCAAATGCCATTTCTATTGTAACAGTACCCTACGTTGACTTGGTTGACTCTTCCCATCTTTCTTTGTCTCTACTCTCAAAGTACTTGGTACAATAGCTCTACTGAGGGTTCTGGACTCCAAGTATTTGCTTATGTGTACAACTCTCTCATTTTACTATGTACGGGAATCAAGGCTTATACTTCTTTAAATCCCAATTACTTGGACTATATCCACCTAAAGCTATGCTAAATAAAAGATTAGAGTCACAGCCAGAATTGGCAGTTCCAAGCAGGAGGGGGGAAAAATCCAGCTTCTTAAATATATCAAGATAAGTTATTTCTCAGGCGCACTCTCTTAAAAATCAGTAAACTTTCAGAATATGCAAATGATAATAAAACTTCCCTCAGTACATTAGAGTGACAGTTACATGAAAATGACATGAAACTGCTCCCTAAGGAACCATCTCAAAATAGAAATCAAATGAAGTCAGGCTTTGCATTAGGAAGGGCACCACAAAAGGTGGGTGTGTGGGTTGTTTTTTTTTTTCAGTTTTAGTAACAAAAATGGCACAGCTTCAGGATATTTGATATCAAGTCTGTCTTTAGAACTATGGGCACAAAAGTATTTATTATGAATGTGAAGCATGTGGCAGTGGAGGATTACCGCTTTTAGACAAATAAAATGAGAGATGTGGCTTTCTGGTCCAACAGGCTACCCTTTCCAGCATAGCAACAAGATGCTCCATCCTGGAGTCACCCCAGTTCTTGAATACAGAGTGAGCCACTTGCTGGAGTGCTCATCAGAGTCTGTCCCAGATGCTACGGTCCCTCAGAGCTTCAGGAGTTAACGAAAACCCTGAGGCAGGAGGAAGGTGGCAGGGCACTTCCACACAATGATATTCGTGGAGTGCAACAGGCATACAGTGTTGGGAAGTTAGACAGTACATCACTCTGCACACACTCACAAACAACTGCATCAGATTAAACCCCTAGCAAAGCCCACTGCCAATTCTGCAGGACAGAAAGGCATTCATCATCTCCCATAAAAAATTTCCACTTTCCTGCTCCTGCTAGTCAGTGTCAGCACAGAGCCGAGAACTCATAAGCTTTGTGGCTTTCAAGGTGACAGCTGCATTTCCAAGCCTATGGTTGCAGGCAAGATAGCATTTGTAATTGTCTTGTTGGCTAAGGGTAAAACAAATTCACATTTAGATCACAACAGATAAGCACTTCCCCTGAATTAATCACACATGGAAGCCAGAAAACACACTTCTATCAGGGAAATTGAATCTCATAACGGACAACCCACCCACAATGAAACAAGACCGCTTGAAATAGAGGGAAATTTTAGAATATTTACAGTATCCTTGAAGCGGGCGTTCTTGTTATGAAACAAGTACATAAAAGACAGCAAATAGATAAAGTGAACTGAAAATGCTGGGGGGTGAATGGCAGCCAAGAGAGCCAGGCTTCTAGGGAATCTATGCACCCCGGCTAGTGAGATCGTACTGATTACAGGCTAGGTGAAATCCGTTTGTTTAAATTGATTTGAGAGAGGGGAAGATAGAGAAACTGAAATATCAATGTGAAAGAGAAGCATTGATCCGTTGCCTCCAGCATGCACCCTGACCAGGGATTGAACACACCACCTGGGTATGTGCTCTGACAAGAATTGAACCTGTCACCTTCTGGTGTATGAGATGATGCTTCAACCGAGCCACACCAGCCAGGGCTGAAATTCATTGTAAAATGTACTTATTGCAGACTCACTGTGTGCTTGGCACAGAAGACCATGAAACCTGCTTCCCTACTCTAGTGGCAGGAGGGAAAAGCAGCATAAGCCCTCTTGGTGAAAGTCCCTCAGTATAGAGGCCATACTGAGTTTTCCCCTTTTCTTCTAACAGATGAATTTGGAAGGCACATTGTTGTGCTGTTTAGAGCAGGACTGGGTAAGTTAGACTATGTTTGTTGGGCAATAAGGAGCCTGGGAGAAAACAGATTTTGTAAAAAGCACATTCTGTATACAGAATATAGCGCCAGTACAGGTCACTGATAGCGAAAGGTGAGGGGAACAATCCATTATTAAACAAATTCACTGTTAGCTGGGCAAGGATTTGGAGGGAATTCAGGAGAGTGTACCAAGAGACCTTTCATTCAAATTGGAGTCCTATTGTTTAACTACACTGAGTTTTCCCAGAGATAAAAAGGGAGAGTTCTTTTATGTCAATGCCTTCAGGGACTGCTGCATATGATAATCCATAAGAGAAAGTTCCCCTCCTGTGGGTCCTCTCCCTTTGTTTGTTTCCTTCCTTCCCCTTCTCATCTCTACTCTAGTAGGTCTAGTCCACCAGGAAACAGACTCAGGGTCAGAGAGTCCTATGAGGAACTTCACTGGAAAATGCTCTGGGAGCCACAGCTGTGACTCAGTTGGTTGAGCATCATCCTATGCACCAATAGGTCATCAGTTAGAAGCCCTCTCAGGGCACAGATACAGTTCTATCCTCATTCATTCAGGATGCTTGCTGGAGGCAACCGGTTGATGTTGCTCTCTCTCTCTCTCTCTCTCTCTCTCTCTCTCTCTCCTTTCCTCTCCTCCTCTCCTCTCCTCTCTTCTCTTCTCCTCTTCTCTCCTCTCCTCTCCTTCCTTCTTCTTCATCTCTCTCAAAATCAATAAAAACTTTTTTTAAAAAAAGAAAGAAAGAAAGGATCTGGGCAGAGGAGAAGTGGAACTATTTGCAACAGAGGCCTCAACCAACCCTACTGGGAACTGGAAAGCTGGGATGACCCTTCAGAAAGTCCACAATGGATCTTGGCAGCCACCTTCACAAGGGGGACTGTAACTTTGGGCTAGGCAGCTCCTTTCAACCAAGGGCAGTTTCTTGAGAGGATTCAACTATGAGCCCTCAGCAGCCAACGCTCTCCTGGCAGTCCCAAATGGCAGATTCAGGTAGCCCACCGCAGCTCCACTTCCCTTCCCTCCCTCTCTTTATCCTTCCCTGTCCTTCCTTTCTCTTCCCATGGCCCTGAGTCCTCTTTGTTCTTTCCCCAGGGCTCTGTCTCTGATTATCTTTTGTCTATAGGACAAGTTTGTAATAATTCCCTTCCATCTTACCTCCACTTGGATGTGGTATTTACAAAGCAGCCTTTCACACTGACAATATGTAACTTCTCTTAGAAGATCTGCAATAAGTTTTCAAGAGAAAATTCTCCTTCTTATCTAAAGTCCACAATACCAAATGGATAACATATATTACCCTAGCCTTAGTATGTGCCATGGCCCCATAGGAGTGATTAATCTAGAAGTCTCCACCTCTGCTTCCACTTTAAGACATGCAACCACGTGTTCTCTTCGAGTTTCCCTAGTTTTGCATGTGCAATGATCATAGTTGAAGAAAAATAAATGTTACCACAGTAAGTACCTTAATTGAATTGAATTATGAAAAGTAACAATATAATAACAGCTCTCACATATTAAGCATATGCTCAGCACTGCTGCTAGCTACTTCAAAATATAGGTGCCATTTAATATTTACAACAACCTTACAGGATAAATATATTATCCTCATTCACAAGTAAGAAACTGAGACCTGGAGAGGTTATGAAATTGCCTAAAATCACACAACTAGGAAGTGCTAAAGGCTGGATGTGGTAGAGAAGGCCACCTATTCTCTAAAATCCATCTGACTCATCCGTGATGCTGCGTCTCTCTGAGAAAGCTGCCTAGGCAGGGTCATGCAGCTAGTTCTAGTTAAATGAATGCAAGCAGAAGTGATATGTGTTACTTGTGCCTTCTTCGTGCTCTCTTTCCTGTCTTTCCACCATGCGCAGTGGACCCTGAGCCCCAGGAGAAAGTAGAGCCATGAGATGCAAAGAGCCCAAGTCCCTTATTTACTAAGTAAAGAAAAGCCACCAATTAATCATGGACATCACATTAGACTATTATGAGTGATAACCACAGTTTTGTTGTTCAAAGACACTGAAGTTTAGGGTGCTACTTATGGTAGAAGCTAGCATTACCCTAATTAGTGCACAGGATAAAGCTAGTCTTCCACTTATATATATTCATTTGCTCATTCATCTAAATAAATGGTAGAAGTTGTTTTAGTAACCTCCACCAAGTAGGTATATATTAGACACTGGGGATGTGAATATGCACATGACATAATGTCTTCCTTCTAGGAGCTCATGGTACAGTGAATAAGAAAAACAGTTCACAACACTATGGGAATACTGAGGGTACAACTGGCTCTTTCTGGCCTTATTTATGGAGTTTCTCCCCTATGTAGGCACTAATTTACATGCAATCTTATTTTTATCATTTCTAAATTTATTACATTAATATAAATTCTTCTCATGTGGATATTCTGATAAACATAGAGACCTGTTTTAGTAAAAAGAAATCTCTGAGGAAGTAGGGAATTGAATTTAAAGTTAAACAATATATTCAGTGGTTATTAGTAATGCTCCTAAAAATAATTCTTTTTGAATACTGGCCACTTTTATCTTCTGCCTTCAAAAACTAGTTGGTAAATGGATACATTAATACATACAATAATTATAGATACATTTCTCAGCCTCAGTTTAAACTATTTCTCAGTTAAATGTGAGAGAAAGAAAACCAAGTAAAGCAAAAGGAATCAGCATACACTCGTCACTCCCTCCACTGTTCCACCATTATCCCATACTCCAAGGCTGGCCCACAACATCCCCCTTCTATTCCATGTTGCCTTTGTTAGAAAAACTTTTTCTGTCCTCCTATGCCTCATCCATCCTCCTACCCCTACCCATCCTTCCATGTCCACTCATATACCACCCTCTCCATTCCCCAAGGCTTCCAGCCTACTTCAGCTCTTTCCCTTTTTTGAGCAACTCTGTATTCAATAGTTAGGTGTAATTAAGAATTTACTTGTTCCGTAAGTATTGTGTTCACATAATTCATTTTCTAACGTGACTGAAAACGTCTTTATGACATAAAACATGGTTTATTTATTTTTTATCCATGTACATTTGCTGAGCACTTATATAATCAAAAAAGAAATGCCTAATGAGCAATTAACTAACATGATCTTCTGCAAGGTCTCCCGGGTCCTCCTGACAAGAAGCCTTTCACAGCTTTGAGAAATTATGGGCTTTAGAAAACCTTGAGCAACAGGCAACTCAACCCAACCGAGTGCTGAGGGGAAAGCCAGGATTAACAAGCCAGTCTGAGTTCCATTCATGGCCTTAGGTATAGCCTTTATATAAACATCTGTGTGGCCTTGGGACACAACCTTTATGAAAACATCCGAGTCTCAGTTTCCCCACTCTTAGAGAGTGGGTAATACCTTCCTCTTAGAATCAAAACAGCTTAAATAAAAGAAAGCCCTTTGAAACTTTAAGGGAGTTCCATTTTTACTCAATTAGTGGATAGCAGACAAAATCCAGTCACTCTTGTCCAAAGTAATTCTGATAAGTATCCTAATATTGACTAAAGAGGGATTTATCTCAGAACAAAAAGCCCTCCCTCCTAAATCCATGCTCCTCCTAAAAGCAATTGACTAAATAAATGAAAGATAGGATGCAGTTGACTTTGTGCCCTTTGCTTTTGCCTCCTGGTTCTGCAAACTGCTGAAAAGGCATTTCTCCTCTAATGGAACCAGGAGGGCAATGGTGAATTATCTGGTCATAAGCCCAAGATATGAACAATATGGAGAGGTGTCTCCTGTCATCACACTGTTCATTAATTGTCCCATATAAGGCAAGTCATGGGAGAGAGAGCCCTCTTCCAAGACGCAGCAGGGAGGCTGGGCGGCAGGGGAAGCTCAGCAGCAGGGGTCTCTTGCTGCTCAGTCAACAAGCTCCAGGCCCCACTGGGGGCCCCTGGCTCCCAATAAGAGCTTTATTTTTCTGTCAGCTGTGACGCCGCCTCCTCTCATTAACGCATGCCCTGGAGTCTTCTTTTCCGGAGCTGAGGCAGCATTCTTCCTAATTGGGAAAGGTTGCGCTGGGGGGTACACATTCAAGCAGAAGCAAATGTTTGCACAGTTCCTTTCCTCGCCCCCTCTTCTCAGCTATACTCACAAGACCCCCGGGGCACAGTTTCCTTGAATGTTGTCAACACAGGCTGCCTCCTTTGTTTGTAGCTATTGCCTCCCTGCTTTATATGCACTATCTCCATGGTCTCTTCATCTCTAAGGAGTAGTTTAGTCCAGAGGCTTCAGGTTCAGCCAGGGGTTGAATCCTGTTCTGTGTAAACTTAGACAAGTCACTTCATTCTCTGATTCCTAACCAGTGAAACAGAGGTAATAGCATTTCCACATAGGATCATTATGAGGATTATATGACATAATGTAAGTGAAACATTTCCAGGGACAGTCCCTGCCACGTGGTAAGTGCTCAATATCCATTATCATCAACTGCCCTCTTTGGCCACCTATAAACTAGTTCCTGTTCGCACCCCTCTCACAAAACCACTCTCTTGGAGAACCTCCCAACCTAATCCATCTAACTCTTTTCCTCTCTGTTAATTTAAACATCATGCATCTGTTGAGATGAAACCAGAAAGAATACTGAGCACACTTCCCCAAGGTTAGGATTGTACTTGAGACTTCTGTGCAAAAATGCAGAGTACACAGACAGTTTGACTACGAGAAAAAATTGAGAAAGACAATTACAAAGATGGTAGAGAGTATGAAAAAAGTTGGGCCAGAGATTAGAATGCAGTGAAGCAAATAAAAACAATAAAGGAGGCAATTATTAATTCCGGGGAAAATAAAAGATTATAAAATAAAGCAAATAGAATCATAGTCTACTATTTGGCTCAGCAAAAAATAATATTTACCTAGCAATAATAATAAAAACCACAACTATGGGATTAAACAAAATTTGTAAAATAAATATATTGACACGATACAGGAGGTGAGAAGATAGGGGACGAGGTTACAAATTCTGGCTTCACAAAATAGAAAGTCATACAAAAGAGTTGCAAGTAGTTAAATGCAGAACCAAGGTCTGGGTATGAAGGGCTGCAAGCACTGTTTGGCTTCCCTCGTCATCACTCCCAATGACACACAGTTGCTTAACTTGGACTTCTTGTTTCCACAACTTTAAACTTGGCTAGAATAGAAGTCCTGGTTCTTGGAGAGCAACACTTCGAGACACTGAGCCTGAAGCTGTGAGACTACCTGATCCCTTGGGTGCTTCATGCCAATGCACCACAGGCAAAGAGTAGATTTTCTATATTGACACCGAAACTATGTTCATCCTAATGAGACAGGATTGCTGCTACACGATGGGAAAAAGAGGAGTAAGTCTGGATCTCAGGTGGTTCTCTGGGCTTCTCCTGGTATTTCCATACCCACTGACCACAGGAAACAGGCAATTACACGAAGTGAGTCGACCCAGGCTCAGACCCCTCAGGGTGAGGATCCGGGTCACCTACTAACCAAGCAGTCTTGGAAGCGCTGGCTGAGAGTGAGGGAAGTCTGGAAGGGCTAGTGGAGGAGAGAGATGATGGATATCCATTGTGGCCTCAGAATCTGCTGCTCAAGGGGGACTGTAGCTTATTGCACTGCTCAGTCTTTTCTGAGAGGCAGGGGTCAGCCTAGCCTTAGAAGAGTCAGCGACAGAATGGAATTAATGAAGAACATCAATGGATCTAAACTGTGCCAAGAGGGTAGCATAACAAACAGCACACTTGCCACCCTAGGGCGTCATGCCAGCGGTGCCATGCAGGCCTTGGCTCACTTCCTAATGATTGCAGCTTGCCTCAAGTGCACATGATGGAGCCCGACCCACACCCCTGCAGGAAACTCAACTGTGCATCTGGCCTTTCCTCCATCCCTGTCTCACTCTCCCCACACAGTCACTCCTGTCCACTAGGGTCTCTTCCAAAATAAACTACCTTTACCCAAGTCTTTGTCTCAGACTATGTTTTCAGAGGAACTCAAGGGACGACGGTGAACCTGGAGTTTTCACACTTGCTTTATAACTTTGCATAGCCCACTCTCCCGATAGCCTCGCTACTTACTTCCACAGCACTTTATTTCTTTCAAAGTACCTTTATGAGTGATAAAGAAAGTGATAAGGTGGTTGTTATTACCAACTCCCTGTCATTTTCATTATTTAAACAGATAAGGAACGTGAGGCTTGGAGAAGTTATGTGTCTTGCCCAGTGCCAAAGGGTTTGTAAGTGGTGTGCTGATATCTACAGTAGACGCCATGGGTGCCTCCCACATGTCTCCTTTATTAGGTCAGTTTATCCGTCTTTCAGCTGCTATAGGCATTGCTGAAAACAGAATCCTCCAGAAATTGTCTTCCATGCCTATAAATGACTGGAGGGTAGGTACACCTACCCCACCGGAGCCACCCACAGTGAATGACAGACAGATAAGAGGGGACCAAAGCCCAGCCTCCCTGTTTCAAGGTGGACTTCTCTGTGATCTCATTCTTTCTTGAATTCTCCAGTGACCAGGCTGAGGCTAGACTTCAGCTGAAACATGTCTTTGCTTATCTTCTTCCCCTGCCCCATCCTGTTCTCTCACTTCCTAACAGGACTTTCCCTCAATGAATCACTTGCACATTCCTGTCTCTAGCGAATCCAACCTAAGATAAGACTTACGTTTTATGATTTGTAGTCCAGTGGTTTCCCCACTGCAGAGCATCATGTGGTTAAAGAAATGCAGGAGATGCTACATACTGGCCCCTTAATGCCAGCAACTCATCAAGGATGGACATCTTTCCTCCGTCCAGGAAAATAATGTAAACTGATTTCATAGTCTTTCTTATAGTAACACTAAGGAGTGTGGTGCTTTTAGTTATAAACTTCTAAATATTTCAGGTAATATATTTTAGCATCATCACTTTATGCCGCATTAGATCATTGGCTAATTACAAAATGCTAGAAATCCAAGGTGTATAACAAAACTCATAGATCTATGTAATTAACATGTCTCATTTAAGAGCAGTATATAAAATAATTCTTCAGCTCAGAAGTTCCTGCCTACAAAATGGTAAAGTTATTACCTACTCTCCCACATTATTCTGTTTCTTGAGGCCTAAAATGAGGTAAACTTTCTAAACTTTAATTATCTGAAAATTCTTACAAAGACAGTGGTTCATTTTGTTGGCAATCATCCCTGAGAACTGGTATCTATATAAGTCAACGTTCAACTAGGAAATCAGTCACTTTACACACCTAAGACAGGGACTTTGGTAACAGAGAGTGGCACAGGGGAGGGAATTGCTATTGAGAAGCCAAACAGGAAAGGGCAGGAGCTCAGAAGTTAGCAACAGTAGAAAGCTCTGACAGCCCTAGGCCAGAAAGTTCAAAGCAAGAAGCAGCTTGGGGGAGAGGGGCCTGGAGGAGCTGGTGCCCTGGTTTCAGCCACCTTCCAACCCGGCAGTTCCCCTGCACTGGTTGACCCCTGTGGAAGGCCAGCTGACAAGAAGGAGCCTAAGAATCAAGGCAACCCGCCAGATTGGATTCCCCATCACAGGGAACACCAGTATGGAAGGCATGGCAGGCTAACAGCACCAGGACCAGCAACATCCGCGTACTACACACTGCAGCAAAGACCTTCTAAAGCAATCAAAGGCCCCCAGGTGGGGAGCAGCATGTCAAAATCATCGCCTGGAACCCTAACACCAGAGAACAAAACAAGGGAGAATCTCGTCTTTGATTTTGCAGCTAATGATATTAGAAATCAAGACCAGAGGGAAAGCCTCTGACTCAGGATGGTAGCAAGCACGTAATGCTTTTTTCAGAAAAACTCACTGCCAACCTTAGAAACAGACTTGGGAACGGATTAGGCAGCTTTGTAATAAGTATATATCCAATCAGAGAGAAGAAAAATTATCCAGTGTTGTTGATATTGTTGTTGTTTTAGACCTCTAACCTTCAAGCCCTTCTATAAAATGTAATTATGTGCTGCCTCTCTTCATGATAGGCTTAAATGTAAGGATTACTGAATTTTAAAATGTGTTTCTACATTTTGGAGTGAAAATCCTAGTGTGAACACTAGTTATTATAATTAATGATTACAATGATATTCATTAAAATAAAAGAAAAAGTTGATTCAAGCATGAAATCTTTGAAGCAAAAAATTAAATTTAGCAGAGAAAAGTCTACTGCTTAAGCACTCATTAATGTAATGAACCCAATGATTTCTTTGAATCATTATTTTTCCATGTTTTATTTTTTTAATTTTGAAAATAATGCCATCAGAAACTGGCATATAGTTAGAAACTGTGTTATGAACTATTAAGACCTGGTAAAGCAGAAAATTTGGGGGGGAAAACAAAAATGTCATAATTCCACCAGCACAAATACTGTTAGCATATTCATGTTCCAGTTATGAATAATTTTTTGAGAGCTCTAAATGAGAACCATTATTGAGAATCCTATGCTAGACAATGGACAGTCTCAATTTGATTATTAGTCTAAATCACAACTTTCACTTGCTCATAGCCCAGGGGAGCAATAGAGAAGAGGGGCAGGAAAACAATGCATTTTCGACCCTTCCCACCATATTTCAGTGACTCGGGATTCTGGGTCCAAGGAAAGCTACCGCTGTTTAGGATGCCACAGACTGTAAATCAATTGTCTGAATTCCCAATAGGATTTCCTATCCCCTATTACAATCATAGTTCACAGATTCCATAAATAGCTCCTCTAGAGAGGAATCCCTACAGGAGTGAGAACTAAATTTCCATTAAAGAACATTTTCCCCATCTTCTTGCTTTAAGTTCCATTGCCTTGTGCTTAAAAATATTTGAATATAGCAACATTAGACATTTAATTCTGAAGACAGAAGACCCACAGTGTCCCCCAAAACCTAGAATCTGTGTCACTCAATTAACACCAAATAAATAATAAAAGATAATGTTTTACCATTTGATACTTTTATGTGTATTGTTCTCAACTTCTATGGAGGTTGTAAACTAGGTGGCCAAGGTCAGATCTCATATTCTCCTGTTATCCAACAGCCCAACTCACTCACCAAACTCAGTGTGTACTTTTGATACTATTAACTCTAATTTCAAAATAAAATTGGAACAATTCAAAAAAATTGCAAGTTTCATCCTGAGATATATTTCACCAGACATTCATATGACTTTCTCCCTTATTTCATTTAATCCGATGCTCATATATCAACCCCTCAGAGAGGCCTTCTTTGACTAAGTAATGAGAACTCCCTACCACTTTCACTCTTCCCTGCTTTCTTTTCTTTAGATGGATGTTGACTACATTCCCCACTAAAATGTGAATTCCATTATCCTTATTTCTTGCCATATCCCCAGTGCCCAGAAAGAACCTGGTTCTTAGTGATACTCAATAAGTAAGTACAGAACAAATAATAACTTAATGAGTAAAATTTGTACATACACAAAAATTTACATATGGCCCTGCAACATTCCAACCTCTTCTTCCCTTGTTACACGTCCTCTGACTCTGACACTTAGGATAACCAAGTAAAATCTCTCCATCTCAAGATCTGTAACTTACTTATATTTGCAAATTACCTTTTGCACATAAGGTAAAAATTTTCCAGAAATTGGGATATGGGCATCTTTGGAGGGGCCAAGGATGGTTTTGGGAAATCATCACTGACTAACCCATAACATTGCTCATGGAGTTTGAATGGCTAACGCAAAACACCTACATCAGACTACATTAGTCACAGTCACGGTCTCAGTGATTCTAAAGAAAGGTGAAATATCTGACAGCCTTGTATGTCTCTGACATACTCCTGCCCAAGAATTTACATTATTACTTTGCTACCTTACTTTCCTTGTACTTCTTCTTGCACAGTTAGAGCATTTTTAAAGGTATGTATAAATTGGTTATAATATCCATACAAAAAATAGAAGAATCGTTATAAAATGCATCTGAAATATTTACAGCAATAGGGGCTATTAGATCTGATAGTACTGAAACCACTGACCCAGATGGTTAATTATTATTTTAATGAGCTGAGTGATACTAGAAAATCTACCTACATATGTAATTTAAATCTTGTAGCAGTTGCAGCAAATCTGAAGTTGAAGGCAAAGATCCTCTAGGAAATATGGCAATAAAGAGAGCAGACATGGTCCAGTGTGCTACTAATTTAACTGAACTCTTTCTTACTTCTCCTGCATTCCTTCTCTGATACTACCCCCCACTTGGCCAGCCCTCTCAGCTCCAGACCCTCTGCTTCTAGTCTTACAGGCATAATAAAACCGATAGATCATGAAGCAGTTGGAGAGTCAGCTGAAGGATCATTGACAACTGGCTCTTTACAGTTTCGTGAATCATCACAAAAAGCAAAATGTGGATCCACTGATGAGAGCTCTTACATTAGAGTGCAGTGACAGCTAGAGGAGGCTGGGTGACCGGGAATAGGAGCAGGCAATGGAAGGACAGGAGGACAGGACAACTCAGATGGAAAAAAGGGCTTGACTTTGGGAAGAATATCATGGATTGCAGTGAATACCTCAGGCTATCTATTAAGATATAGCTGTGTGGGAAAGGACAGGGGCAGAACTCACAGTAAGCAAGACAGAAAACAGGCCCTAGTGAAGTCAGCATATTTCCACAGACTGATGATCATTTCTCCGCAGCTCTAGTTCTGAGTTATGCGTGTCCCCTGCAGCTGCAGGGTTCCCACGTTCTTCATCCTGGCCTCTTCCTCATTGCTCTTGCCTCTACCAACAACATCTGTATTTGTTCTTGGTCTCATTGTCTTTAGGTTTCTGTCTCGTTCTGTGTGTGTAACTACTTCCTGACTCTGCCCCCTTCCTCTCTGCCTTGTCTCTTCTCCTCCCCCATTTTGCTCCTAACATTTGGTTGGACAGAAATCATCTAGTGTAGGAAAACCAAACATCTATGTCTTCCCAGCAAATTATTCCAGCTCCTTGGGGCCATTCTATACATGGCTGCTCTGAGATCATGAACTTATCTCTGATTCAGTTATAGCCTGAGGATAGTGAAGTCTATCAGCACCCACAGAACTTGATCTAACTGTGGCTGAGCCATCTGGCAGTAGTAGATAGTATAGTACCATGGACATGAGCAATTTCTGAAGTCAAGCTGCTTGGATCCTAACTGTTAATTATTGGCTATAATCTGGGCAAGTTACTCAACATCTTTAAGCTTCAGTTTTCTCAGCTGTAACATGGTAAGAATAAGAAAATATAATAGAATGTATCTCATGGATATTAAATTTTTAAAAAGAAAAAAGCATGAAAAGTGTTTAGTACCATAGCCAGCATAGATAGAATAAGTATGCTAAATGCTGGCCAAATTAAAGCCTGTTGGCCAACAAGACCATTTTACCCATCATGGATTACTTTGCATTAATTTTGATTTGTAAAATATTACATTACATTTTAAAATGTTGCATTAAAGTGTCCATCGTGAAAACTACGTGTTTGGCCCCTCCTTGGTTTTGTGCCTACCTCCCTCGTCTCATCCTAGATGGAGAACTGATCATGGCCATGACGCTATAGTTCTGGAATCATCAGCTCAGGCATCTGGAATCCTGTCATTGGCATTTTATTTATCCAGATTTTCCTTGCTACTCCTTCCTTCTGTGGACTATTTTATTTCTTCCTCTTTTTTATCACTATATCGATTGTCTTTTGATTGAGTTATTGCTATTTGAGATTTTTTTTGTTTCAGAGATTTATGTTTAAAATAATATCTGGATTTAGATTTATGTCATTACGTAGGGAGCTAGCATATTCATGTATTAGACTCCTATCCTTAGTTTCATTTTAAAGGAAAATTATTCTTAGCTTGAATAAAATGCACAACAGATTTTTATTACAAGTCCACAAAATGGAAATGCAAGATTCATAAAACTGATCTTTTACAAAAAAGTCTTCAATATCATAACACATTAAAACAAAATAAGTTTAAACCAAAGAATGTTTAAAATAATTATTTGCTGAAGCCTAACAAGTCACTAATAAAACCCGCACCCCAATTAATGAATTTTCTAAATAGGATATGTTATCAACATAGCCTGGGGTGGGTAGTTAAAATGTCTATGTCAGGACTTAGAATTCCTCTAGGAAACAAGTAGCATAATGTCTCATAGAACAAAGGTCTAAAACTCAAATGCCTCTTGGGAGTAGGAAAGCAGTGGTAGGCATGAGCTACAGGGTGTTAGAAAGACAGTGGAGAAAGCTAAGGACTGTGGTGAACTGGAGGAGCCTTGCCCTGTTCAGAGGGCGCAGTGGCCATTGGGCCATGGTTGAGTACTGTCATTTGGAAATTTATGCTAATGTTTCAGATAGTCCAATTTTTCAGGACAAGCCTTAAATTCATACAAGTATGTGAAAATACTCATATTTTACAATATTGGCTCAGTATTTTAAACAAATCACTTAAATGGGCAAAACAAAACATAACTGGGTTATAAATTTCCATTTTCTGCATAGGGAATCATCTTCATTATAAGGAAAGAGGAAAAAGAGACATTTTCATTCTTCCCTCTGAAATCCTATCTATAGCATTTCTAAGGCATAGAAAATTTTAATTTATGCAAATAAAAACAACTTCTTTGTCTTAATTAACCTAAAATAAAAGACCACTTAGAGAAAGCTGAAGTCAATGATAATTCAGGTTTGTTTATTTGTTTGTTTGCTTTTCCTGAAGAAATATAATAGGCTCTCCTAGAATCCCTATTGTTATGAGTCGGTAGAGGTGATCTTCATCTCTTTTAAATTCAACTTGCTGGCTCTGTCATTTTTTATTCAGGCTGCATCTTCCAGAAGCCACCCTGCCTCTTTCACAGGCCATGAGAAGATAACATGGACAAAGATAATATGGACTTCACTTCAGGAAGTCTGATTTCTTTTCCAGCTCCTGTCAGGACTTTCAAGGGGAATTGTCACTACCAGAAAGCGGTGACTTTTAATTTCCCTTAAGCTAGATTCAGTGTTCATATACTCACTGTGATGTAAAAGGCCCAAATGACTTTTTTTTTAATGCCAGTAGGAACTGTATGAGCAAACAGAATTTAACTCTTGGGTACTATAAACTCATCTTGTTCTCTACATTTCCCCCAAATCCAGCTGCTACATTAAACATTCTATATATTACTATTACATAGTGTTTCTCTCTTTCCTTACATTCCTCTAAGTGGGGCATGGATCATCCTTATAGACTCTAGAGGCTCAGTGCAGAAAGTACATGGCCAGTTGGAGCAGATTCTTGGCAATACCCAAGCAAAGGCTATGAGTCATTTGTGAGAAGATAATGAAAAAGAAAAACTGATCCAGCAGTCACACTCTTTGGTATTTACCCAAATGAATGAAAAGCTTATATTCACACAAAAACCTGCACACGAATGTTTATAGCAGCTTTATTCATAACTTCCCACCTTGGAAGCAACCAAGATGTCCTTCAGTAAGTGAATGGATAAATAAAATATGTTACATCCAGACTATGGAATATTGTTCGGTGTTAAAAACAAACAAGTTATCTCGCCACAAAAAGATGTGGAGAAACTTTAAAGGCATATTACTACCTGAAGAAAACCAATCTGAAAAGATTACATACTGTATGGTTCCAATTATAAAACATTCTGGGAAAGGCAAAACTATGGAGAGTAAAAAGATCAGCGGATGCCAGTGGTTTAGGAGAAGGAAGGCATGAATAGGTGGAACACAGAGGGCAGTGAAACTGTTCCATATGATACTATCAGAGGCCCGATGCACGAAATTTGTGCAAGAGTAGGCCTTCCTTCCCCTGGCTGCCGGCACCTGCTTCCCTCTAGTAGCCAGCAGGCACCCAGGACCCGGGCTTCCCTCACAGCCCCAGCTTCATCCCAAAGGTCATCCAAAAGGTCATATGGAAGGACATCTGGTCTAATTAGCATATTATGCTTTTATTATTATAGATTATTATAGATAATGGTGAGCACATATCATTACATTGATCAAAACCTATAGAATGTATACACCAAGCGGGAGCCCAAATGTAAACTGTGGACTTTGGGTGACAATGAGGCATCAATGTAACAAATGCATCACTCTAGTGGGGATGGTGATAGTGGAGAAGCTAAGCATGGGGATAGGCACAGTTGAATGGATGAATCAGAAGGGAAAAGAACACTGTTGAAAGGACATAAGGATAGAATTAGAAAATGAAATACCACAAGAAATGTTCAAGAGGGTTTTTTAAGTCTTTAGCAGGAAAAACTAAAAGCTATTTCCTGGGGACCTGAGACTAGCATTGGGCTCCATTACTGTCTGTGGCACGATTGGCTCAGGTGTAAATGGGGCAATAAGGTGTTTTTCCAATACACTTGTCAACATTTAAGAAGTTCTCAGATACTAGGTGCCAGAGAGAAGGGGCTGGAGGAAAGGTACAAATATTAATAAAACACAGTTTCTGTTTGGAGGAGAGCTTGCAGTTTTGTGGGATAGAGGGGGTTTACACTTATACACAAGGAGGGTGATGGGAACTGGGGGTGGGAGGAAGAGATGATGGTGGGCTGAACAGAGCAGTACTCCAAACTTGGGTACTGGCTCCCTACCAATTAACTATGTACATTTGTGACCCCAGATCATCTAACCAGTTAATGTTTTGTCTGAATTGATCTTATAGGTAAACATTGTAATTTTAAGAACAAGGATAAGATCTTCCTACCAACCAAAAATTGTTGCCTGCTTGCTAACACCAAAAATTCCACCCCTTTAACATAATTTCATTAGCTTCTGTTGCCTATTAAAATGCAAATACCCTTAGGAGAGATTAGACTTTAAGCCATATAATTCAAGTATAACTTCTGTGAATTTATTTGGCAGATCTGTGAAGATTGCTTTGATAGAAGAGAGGATAAAGTAAACTCAAGATCATTGAATGCCAGGAAATGCTTGGGCAGGAGACAGAATATTTAAAACATTCTGTTAACTATAAGCTTTGGCAATTTAATTTCACTTTGATTAAAATCAAATGAAAACAGTGCAACCACTATATGCTTGCAAAGCAACCAGAACACTGAGTATATGCTGTTTTTACTATTCATATTGTTATTAATCCTGAAAAGATACTTGGGGAATAGAAACTGTGTTTTGTGGGAAGGAAAAAAAAGGGTCTCCTATTTATTTCAGCTTCACTCCCTGAAGTCACATGTTGGGGTAACAGAGTAGTCATTTGCCAGTCTTTGTTTTCTATGCATTTATTTCCCTCTGATTCCTTTAAACTGAGGGGTTCAAGAATGGGTTTTGGGTATTCCCATGCCCTACAAAATAGACCTCAATATAACCTAACCTCCTTCATTTTTACCAGAATTTCTAGAAAGATCAACAAGACCTAGTATAAAGTCGAATTTGACCACATTAGTATGACCTTAGAGTTCTTTCATGAGCATCCTAGATGCCACCATTACCATGCTAGCCTCCAAGGCCAGCTTCCTTTTGAGTTCTGGCTAAAGAACATAAATAAATACCTTCCCTTGGTTTCTTTAGAGATACTGGGATATTTGGTACTTCTAAGCAAAAGGGAAGTAAACAAAGAGGGGAAATAAAGCATGAAACAGCCGGCTTACGCATGAGAGGTTCTTGATCCTACTACAGTTAGGTAACTCCAAGGGTCTAAGCCCTTTGTATTCCGGGCTCTGTCTCCCAATCTACTGACCATGTGAGAGCGAAAGAGTCCAACAACACAATAGCATCTAGCCTGGAGCCCTTGACTCTCACATCCCTGCTCATAAACACCAATGACCTACGCAAGAGCTTTCCAGGGGTGCTACTTCTCAGCCCCTCACACTTGTTCCCTGTGTCTAGTCTGAGACTTGCCTCTTTCTCAGTTAATTAATGACTTTGCCCTTCAGGAAAAGCAGCTGCCATCCCCTTACTCGGCTCCTCCCTCCCCCATGCAATTCTCCTTGGATATTGGTTGACTCCATAGTAAGCCAAATAGATATTTTTCCCACAAGATAGCATTTATATCTATGTAAGAATAAATATACTCAACTCAAGGATGAGGAGGAATGAGGGAGAATGAGCAGCTGGGTGCTGCATCATGCTCCCCTAGACTGAAAGAAACAAGTCTCTAGGGCAGGGTCCATGTCTGTGTATATCACCCCTGATGCCAGCATGGTGTCTGGTGTAATTAGGTACCAAATAAATAACCATTGTGTTGAAGAATGAATGAATATAAGCAATGATTTCCCCAACATTTAAAATGTTAAGTGAAAGACTAACATAGTGCTCAGATGCAGCCCCTGATAAATTCTGACTGTAAGGACATCATCAATAAAGCCTTCATTGATCAAGCTCCAGCATTAACTCCTCTCTACTGTTCACTTTCCAATGTAAACACTTAAATATGCTAAGGTGGAGAGAAACTAATCAACTAAATAAATAACCCACTGGAGATAGAATCACCCCAAGGGAAAGGCAATACTTTCAAAATACTTCAATTCACTGAGGCAAAACAAAGTTCCTACACCCAAGCAATAAAAAGCCACAGTTAGTAAGAGCTAGTATTTATTAGGAAGTTACTATGCACTGGGAAATATAATAAGCTCATGATTTGTATTGTCTATTTAATCTTAGGACAACCCAACAAGTTAGGAATTATCATCTTCACTTTGAAGATTTTAAATGTAAGGCTTAGAGAAGTGTTTTTGCTCATGGTCATTTGTTCAAGAGTTTATAGTTTTAAACTTTGAATCCAAGGTGTCTAGGTTTAAGTTCTGACTCTGCCTCTTTCTAGATGGCTGTCCTGGTCTGTCCCAGCTACTACAATCACCCCACCCTGTGATCCATGGGGGATATTTCCCTTGACCCCCAGTGGATGCCTGAAAGCATGGATAGTACTAACCCCTATATATACCATGTTTTTTTCCTGTACATACACACCTATGATAGAGTTTAATTTATAAATTAGGTACAGTTAAGAGATTAACAACAATAACTAATAATAAAACAGAACTATTATAACAACTAGTGGTCCGGTACATGAAATTCATGCATGAGGGGAAGGAATGTTCCTCAGCCCAGCCTGCACTCTCTCCAATCTGGGATCCCTCTCATAATCCAGGACCACTGGCTCCTAACTACTCCCCTGCCTGCCTGCCTGATCACCCCTAACCACTCTGCCTGCTGGCCTGCTTGCCCCCAACTGCCCCCCACTGCCAGCCTACTCATCCCCAACTGCCCCCCCCCCGCCAGCCTGATCGCCCCTAACTGCCTCTGCCTCGGCCCTGCCACCATGGCTTTGTCCAGAAGGATGCCCAGAATGTCTCCCAGAAGGTCTCCTGGTCTAATTAGCATATTACCCTTTTATTAGTATAGATATACTCTAATAAATACATCATATTGTACTCACCTTTTCACTTAAAGGAAACACTTTACAGCTTCCCTTTGGCATATTCAAATTACCAGCATAATTACTCTTATGCTTTGATACCATTATCCTATCTAATAAAAGAGTAATATGCAAATTAACCATTACACCCTCACTCCGTCACTCAGTCAGAAAGATGGCTGCAGTCACAGACCTGGGGTGAACAGGAGGCTTGCATTGCCCCTGGCGATGGAGGAAGCCAAGTTTCCCGCCTTCCCTGACTGGCCCAGAACTCCACTCAAGGCTACAAAGTTTTAATTATATAAGTTAAATAAATCCCAGATAGCTGCTTCTAGCCCGTGAACATGGTCAGCCCCTCACCCAGGCTTGCCAGGCACCCCAGCAGGACCCCCCTCCACCCCTGAAGGGGCTGTGGCCAGCCTGCAAAGAGCCATCTGCCCCTCACCCAGGCTGGGGACCCCCACCATGAAGGGAGTGTGACCAACCTGCAAACAGCCATCAGCCCCTCATCCATGCTGGCCAGGCACCCCAGTGGGGACCCCCACACTGAAGGGGATATGACCAGCCTGAAAACAGCCATCAGCCCTTCACCCAGGTTGGCCACACCCCCATGGGGTGAGGGTCCCCACTGGGGGGCTTGACCAGCCTGCAAACAGCCATCAGTCCCTCACCCAGGCACCCCAGGGGGGACTCCCACACTGAAAGGGATGTGGCCATCCTGAAAATGGCCCTCTGACCCTCACCCAGGCTGGCCAGGAACCCTAGCGGGACCCCAACCCTGATCCAGGACACCCTTCAGGGCAAACCAGCCAACTCCCACCTGTGCACCAGGCCTCTATCCTATATAATTAAAGGGTAATATGCAAATTGACCCTAATGACTGGAAATGACTGGTTACTATGATACACACTGACCACCAGGGAGCAGACACTCAATGCAGGAGCTGCCCCCTGGTGGTCAGTGCACTCCCACAGGGGGAGCTCTGCTCAGCCACAAGCCAGGCTGCTGGCATAGCAGTTGTGGTGGAAGCGTCTCCCACCTCCTCAGCTGCGCTAAGGATGTCAAACTGCAGCTTAGGCCTGCTCCCCGCTGGCAAGTGGACATCCCGAGGGCTCCCAGGCTGCCAGAGGAATGTCTGGCTGCCAGCTTAGGCCCGATTCCCCGGGGAGCAGGGTGGACATCCCCCGAGGTGTCCCAGACTGCAAGCAGGCACAGGCTAGGCTGAGGGAACCCCCCCCCCCCGAGTGCACAAATTTTTGTGCACTGGGCCTCTAGTTAATAAAATAAAGGTGACTTGAACACAAGCACTGTGATACAGTGACAATAGGGTCAGAAAACCAGGATGGCCAGTAAGTGATTAACGGGCAGGAGCATGTACAGTGTGGATACACTAGACAAAGAAGGGCTGAGTCACGCCCTGAGTGGGACAGAGCTGGACATCATGAGATTTCATCACACTGTTCAGAACAACACTATTTAAAACATTGTTTATTTCTAGAATTTCCCATTTAATATTTTTCAGACCACTATTGATCAGGAGTAACTGAAATCACCCAAAGTGATACTGCAAATGGGTGGTGGGGGACAATTATATAACAAAATACCACAGACTAGGTAGCTTATAAACAACAATAATTTATTTCCCACAGTTCTGGAGGCTGGAAGCCCAAGATCGGGGTACCAGCAAGTTGAGGGGAGGGTTGCAGACTTCTCACTGTGTCCTTACATGGTGGAAGGGGCCAGGGAGCTCTGTGGGATCTCTTTTGTAAGAGCATGAATCCCATTCATAAGGCCAAACTCCCAATACCATTTCGTGTATGTGGGGGGGGGGGGGGGGAAGAGTGGGGGAGGTGTCAAGATTTGAATTGGAGGAAACAAATATTCAGACAATAGCACTAGGCAACACAGCTGAACACATTTGTGCCTCACCTACAAAACAGAGCTATTGACTGTCCCAGTTAAATTGTCTCTCAGATACAAACCCATCTTTCTGTAACCAACTTTGTGATATCAGGCTTGGGACTGTAAAACACATTCTTGCTTAATCAGCTGGCTTCTTGTTAGCTCTGCCAGTAGAGGGTGCTAGAGGGGCTGCAGAACTGGAAGAGCAGGAAGGAACTTGCTTCTTGTGCATGTCCTCTGAGCCACACCTTAGTTAACATACCCATCTCAACTTCTTGCAGAGCCACTGAATCCAGTTTGCAGTTTTTTCCCAGGGCTTTCAGAATCAGCCCATAGTGTGATGGGCAGCACCCTTTCCTCAGAGGTCTGAATTTCAACTCTGTGGAGCAGCTTCCTCTAAGTATCTAAGAAGTTTTAGTAGTCCTGGGATTGCCACCCCCATCTTAGAATTCTCTTTTTACTCTCCATTACCTACCTAATACCTTTACAGCTGGATAGGTAGATATTAAAAAAGGAAGGGAGCAAATGGAGTCAGACATTAAGCCTAATAAACTGGCTACGCCTAAGCCTGATTAAGTCTAGAAGTTACAGCTTCAAATGCCTCAGAGAGCAGCCTTATCCTCCACCAAGGGGACCTAACCCCCGAAGCAGGCTCCCCGATGGACAGTGGCTATTATCCTGGATTACTGATAAAACAATAAAGGAGACATTCCTCTGCTGGGTGTGTGCCAAGCAGAAGCCAAGAAGGCCCAGGGGGAGGTAAGCACATGTGCAATGAAAGGCAAGATGGCACATGAGAAGGTGCTTCTACTTTGAGACATGCCAGGTAGGAACTAAGATGGTGATCATAAGGGGAGGAGCCTCACCTGGGAAAAGGATTGGCTGGGATGAGGAACACAGACCCCAGAATATCTAGGAAGGGGATTGGTTAGGAGGAGGGCCCAGTACAAGCCTGTGAAGGGTTGGCAAAGAGATTGGTTAATTTGAAAAGCAGCTGGTTTTTTCCCAAATCCAAGATAATATAACCAAATTTTAACAAAAACTTCTCTCTTGGTAGCTCTTATTCACCCTGTCTGTTTGCATGTTCTCTCTCTGTAGCAGCCACACATGCCTCGCAGCAATGAGGGCCCAAGCAAGGGTGGGGTACAGTAGCCCAGAGCTGGCTGGAGTGCAACTGGGAACAGTAAGCTAGCTGGGCAGGGACAGAGACTAAACTTGCCCATGGATTAAGTTGAACTATCACAACTTCGGATGGCCTGCCAATGCCAGGCCAATGGCACAGGATTTCTGGACCCTGGCCCTTCTCCTGGACTTGATGAAAACACGGCTGGACTTCTTCCACAGCGGGATGGAGCTGAGCAACCTGACGGTGGATGAGACACTGGAAACCTGGAGGCAGTCTTTTATTTCTACTCCAATACATCTCACCACTACACTTCATCCTCCCATGATTGGGTCACTGAAATGCTTTTCTCATGACTCCATGGAGGAGCCCTGTTCCCACCAGCAACACAACCAGTTAATGATCCTTTAATTACAGTCTCTCTGTTGAAATTTTGGTGGGATTTCATTCTCTTGACAAACCCTGAGGGATACAAGAGCACCCATCTCAGAGGACTGTTGAGAGGATTGAATGGGTTGATAGTTGTTAAGTGCTCATAGCTGGACCTGAAGCCCAGTGTTTGCCGTATCAATGTTAGCTCTTATTATCTGGTAAGTGTTGAAGCTGAGTCGGAACCCACACCTTTCCATCTCCTTTTCAACCAACATGGTGCTTCTCTGATAAAAATAGCTACTCTCTTAGGCAACTGGGCTTAGAAATTTCATAGGTGCTACCTCTTTTAATCTTCTTAAGCACCTCTTAGATGCTTTGCATCCTTAAAGTGTTTTTTCCCCTAACAATTGACATCAAAGAATGGTATTCTGAGTCAATATGTCCATTATCCTGAAAGGTTAAGTAAGCACTTTGAACACTTCAAGCATCTACATTAGAAGAATAAGTTTTTAACATGAACTTCTACAAATATATTTATAACTAGGGGCCCAGTGCACAAAAATTTGTGCACTCGGGGGATGGAGGTCCCTCAGCCTGGCCTGTGCCCTCTTGCAGTCTGGGGGGGATGTCCACCTGCTGGCATGCCTGTCCAGCCTGGGTGAGGGGCTGAGGGCCATTTTCAGGCTGCCCACAGCCCCTTCAGGGTTCATGCACTGGGGGGTGGGAGGGCTGGTGAGTGCAGGCCTGGATGTTTCCCACCAGAGGGCCCACGATCGCACACACCTGGTGGGCCCCCACCGCTAAGGGGACACACCTGGCGCAGAGTTGGGTGGCGAGCCAGGGGCAGACGCTGGTGCAGGATCCCTCTGTGGGGCCCTGCTGCTGAGCAAACACACCCGGGGTGGAGCCGGGCAGCAGACTGGCTTCAGATTCTCCGCACTGTGCAGTAGACGCTCCCGCACGCCCCCGAGGAGGCCCCCGGGGGGCAGAGCCAGGCAGTGGACCCTGGATGGGCACTCCTAGATGCCCCGAGGAGGCCCCAGGCTGGACCCCCTCCCCCCCCACTGAGCTGACACACCTGGCACAGCTATGCTGGCCGCGGAGGCTCCCAGAGCAGAGTCGCCCTGCCGGCCTCCATCTTGGCTGGGTTAATTTGCATACAGCCGCTCTGATGGGCTGGTGGGCGTGGCCGCGAGCAGAGGCTCAGCCAGCCTAGGCAGGCAGTTGCAACAGAAGCCTTTGGTTTGCTCTAGCTCCATGGCTGCTGGCCTCCATCTTGGCTGGGTTAATTTGCATACAGCCGCTCTGGTTGGCTGGTGGGCATGGCTTAGGTGTCTTGGGTAACGGTCAATTTGCATATTGCTCTTTTATTATATTAGATTGTCCTATGTATCACCAGGAATTAACATAATTTAAGTGTGTGGGTGTGCGTGTGCGTGCGTGCGTGTTTGAGGATTAAGATTTTGGAATTTCAGATTTCAACTGAGGGAAGATGGTCAAAAGACACAAACTCTCAGTTTCAAGATAAATCAGTACTAGGGATGCAATGTACAACATGATGACTATAGCTAAATCTGATGTATGGTATAGAGGAAAGTCGTGAAAAGAGTAAATCCCAAGAGTTCTCATCACAAGGAGAACATGCTTTTACCTTTTTTCTTTTCTTTTTATTATATCTATATGAGGAAAGAGATGTCAGCTGAACATATTGTGGTAATAATAATTATTTACATATATATATATATATATATATATATATAGAGAGAGAGAGAGAGAGAGAGAGAGAGAGAGAGAGAATATGCAAATTAGGCCAGGACACCGTAATGGTCATGACCCGACAGGTTGTGCTGCAGGTGAGGTCCTGAGTAGAGATGGATACAGAGAAATGGGGGCCGGCCTAGCCACTACGCAGAGGCTCATGCCGGCCCCCTGGAGCCAGAGCAGACATGGACAGGGACACGGGGGCTGGCCTGAGCTGCCATGCCACGGCTTGGGCAGGCCCACTGGAGCAGACACGGACAGGGTGGGGGTGTGGGAGGGCGGCCCATAGCATCCGCAGCCAAACACAGGCAGGGAAAGGAAAGGGCGAGCCGGCCTGCAGCCTCCCTGGCCAATCGCAGGCCCTGAGAGGAAATGATGGGCCTGTCTGCAGCCTCCCCAGCCAATCACAGGCCCTGAGAGGAAAGGATGGGTGCACCTGCAGTCTCCAAGGCCAATCGGAGACCCATAGAGGAAAGGGCGGGTCCACCCACAGCCTCTGTGGCCTAGCACAGGCCCGGAATAAAACATTGACATCAAGCCCTTTCAGTATAATTGGGGCATTAGAGGCCCACAGAATGATCATTTCATTTTCTATGAAACACATAACTCTGACACACTATTTACAACTAAACAAGTTCTATATATTTTGACATTTTACAGCCCTAGAAAGTTACATATAATGATCAGTGAATTGAGAAGATGAAAAGAATTTTTAGGCTTTTAAAGATGTAACTAATTTCTGTCTAGAAGACTAACCAGTTCAAAAAGTGATGGTTTTATTGTCCTACAGGACATTAGCCAGATGGTATCTAATTGAGCAGTTTTACTCCAGGCTTTCAGCTTTGGCAATCTCCTGTGAACAGCATTATCACCCTGCCAGTCCCTTCACTGAGTTAAACAGAACTTTTGCATCTGCTATCATGTATTTGAATAAGAATTATGTATTTAACACATGAAAAATTTTGTTTTGACACAATAAAACAATAGATCATTTGATTTGACCCTGGAACACACAAAAGCACAAACTTGAATCATTGGTGTGGCTTAGGCTAATTTTCCAAATATTATTAATGAAATTCATGTAGGGATCTATTATGCAGTACACCTTTACACTTATACAGTGATGTATGCCAATTATTTCTCAATAAAACTGGAAGAAATAATAAGTTAGCACTCTAATATGGACTATGGAAAGAACATTAAAAATACTTGGCCCTGTCAAGGCATTTTGCTAAATTAATACATATTATTGTAATTTTTAATGTGTGGTTACTATGTAGTACTTAATCTCTGTGAATGTTGATCATTTCATACCAGTATAAGCTTTTAAACTTTATAGCTTAAAATTTACTGATCATGAATTGAGAGACAGTTGCAGTGTATAATACTGGGAAGGATTGATCTTTCTCCCTATTTCTTGAATCATCTCATTCAGTTTACTAGTCCAAGTAAGGGAGATAGATCCTTCCGAGAATTGCCTCTAAAGGAATCATTTCACAGAAGCAAGTTCAGCTTCCTACACAGGCATAGTGCTTAAGCAGGCAACTGATGGGTGGTGAAAGGCCCCTCTGTCCAATTATATCTGCCTCACTGGCCATGTGAGAATTCCTGTGTGCACTTCTTTAGAGACGAAAATGAAAATGTTTCGTGGATGTTTGAGAATGATAGTGGCAAATGGAAAAAGACCCAAAGACAAGTAATCTTTTCCATGAAAGTCTAAGAGTATATCATATGAGGAATAATTAAAAGAACTATGATATTAATAATGGGAAAAATAGAAGAATTTTCAGAGTAGAAGCTATTTCTCTTCCAACTTAGGAAAAGCTGCCATGAGAGAGAATGTGTCATACTAATTCTAGATAGTTACAAGGGCAGAAACAGGAACAGTGGCCAGAAATCACAGGGTAGCCAACGTAAATACATATATTTAAAATATTTACAATTTCAGTGATCCAAATGAAATAACTGCCAAGAAGATAAGTACCCCTGTCAAAATGGAGTACTTATGCATTGGTTAGAAACCATATGCTAGGGATAATGGAGAAAATCCTATATCATGAAGAGCTAATATGCTAATTAGACCAAACAACAAAATGATTGTCTGAATAATCTTCTGGATGACCATCCAGTGACCTTCTGGACTAAACCGGGGCTGCAAGGGCCAGCTGAGGCTATGAGGGGCTGCAAGGGCTGGCTGAGGCTGCAAGGGGCTATGAGGGCCAAACCTCTTGTACAAATTTTATGCATTGGGCCTCTAGTTAAGTTAATAAATAAGTCAACAAACGTGTATGCATGCATGTGTGTGTGTGTGTATCTGAAGATTAAGATTTTGGAATTTCAAATTTCTATTGTATTATATACCTAAAGTATCAATGAGATATCATAGACTTTAACAATTATTATGTTCCTATTTTGTGCTAGGCACTAAGATGTGTTATTATTATCTCATTTTATTTCTAAAATAAATTATACTAAAAAAAATAAACTATACTAGTAGGTGTGATCATTCTCTTCATACATAGCTAATAAAGTGACAGAACCAGGAACTGAAATCAACTCTTTCTGACTCACAAAGCTCATATTTCAGCCAATTCACCACAGGTCACAGGTGAGGGTCATTCTCCAGAGGTGATGCTGAGAGAAAACAGTTCAGTAAAAACTGTGACCTGAGATAGGAATGAATGCCTTCACTGTGGAGGGCTTAGAAAATAAAGAACTGAAACTGGAAGAACATCTTCATGAGCTTGCTTTCAGAACCGCTTGTAAGCCATGGGCAATTCTTAGTCATTGAGTTTGCAGAATATCTCTCATTCCATTCATTTCAAGGATTGCTCTCCAATTTCAGATTTACTATTATGGAAGCAAAGTAAATGAAGATTCCCAAATACCTTGATTCTGGGTGTATCCTTGCCTTCCAAGACAAGTCACTCTCTTGCCGGTATAATTACTTTTTAAAGGAACAATGAAGAAGGGGAAATCATACCTTTTGCTTTGTGCTTGATTTCAGGCCAACTTGGGAGTGACTCTTGGACTAGGGGAAAAAGAGAAAGAAATCTATGAAGAACACAGTATAACTTATTTTGATGCCATTTCTTCTAAAAGATATTAATTTAAAGTTAGAAATCCCTTCCCCTAATCTTCCTTCACAGCCTCTAGAAATCTAAGAATAGAAGCTCAGCAAGGACTCCAGTGCTGAATTTTACATACTGAATGAGAGACTGTTTAAGTCCAGGAGCTGAGAGTGCAAAGATGCACCTACACTTTGTCAATGCCGTGCTCATATTTACCGACTCAGCATCTTCTTAGAGGACACTGGCAGAAACCAAAAACTGCAAATATAAGGAAATACTTCCAGCTATAATAAGGCAAAGGGAAAAAAGGAGGTAATAAATAAAAGAAGAGGTAAGGAAGAAAGAAGAAAGGAAAGAAACAAAATGCTCTATGAGTAGGAAAATGAGAAAATAGGAAAAGAATGAAAGAGTATTTTGACAAGATTCCCAAGTGTCTTTCTATTGGGAGGATTTTAATCTTTCTCATTTAAATATATTTTCATTAGATTAAAACAAATCTCTCAAAAACATTAGTTCTTATAGAGGGTTTTTTATTTCCTAATTTTATACATGATTATCTAATCTTATATGGAATTAGAAAAGATGAAACAGGCATTAATCTATGCATGAGAAGAATTTGGTATAGAATCCTATATAATAAGAGCCCAATATGCAAATCAACCAAATGCGGGAATGATGGGTGGAACAACCAGTTGCTATGATGTGCACTGACCACCAGAGGGAAGACACTTAATGCAGGAACTGCCCCCTCCAATAACCGTCAGTTGCCCCACAGATCAGCCCTGATTGCCAGCCAGGCCTAGGGACTCTACCCATTTACAAATTTCATGCATCAGGCCTCTAGTACCATTATAACTTTTCTTCCAACAAGAAATAAGGAAAAGTCAAGCTTACTAAGTTTGGCATTCAGATAGTGAATATAATTCACTTTAAGTGTAGCATGAATCAAAGTTAACTCATCCAACTACGATTTGTAGCGAGAAAAAAATGTCTCCTTAAGTCAGGAACCCTCAAATTATTCAGTCCCATGATCCCCTTATACTCTTAGAAATTATTGGTCCCCAAAGAGTTTTTGTTTATGTGGGTTATATCCATTAATATTCACTACTAAGAATTAGAAATGAGATTTTTTTTTCATTTTTCAAAAATGTTAAATATATTTTCTATTACAGTTTACATTCCATATTATTTTATATTAGTTTCAAGTGTACAGCATACTGGCTAGACAATGATATAGTTTACAAAATGTTTCCCCTGATATTTCCAGTACCCAACTGGCACCATACATAGTTATTACAGTACTGACCATATTTCCTATGCAGTGCTTTACACCCTCCTGACTATTTTCTAACTACCAATCTATGCTTCTCAACCCCTTCACCTTTTTCACTCAGTCCTGGAAACCCTTCCCTTCTGGTAACCACCTGTCTGTTCTCTGTTTCTAAGAGTCTATTCCTTTTGTTTGTTGATGTATATTGTTCTTTAGATTCCACATATAAGTAAAATCACATGGCACTTGTCTTTCTATTACTGACTTATTTCACTTAGCATAAAATCATCTAGGTCAGTAGTTCTCAATCTGTGGGTCACAACCCCTTTGGCGGTCAAACAATACTTTCACAGGGGTCACCTAAGACCATCCTGCATATCAGATATTTACATTATGATTCATAACAGTAGCAACATTACAGTTATGAAGTAGCAACGAAAATAATTTTATGGTTGGGTCACAACATGAGGAACTGTATTTAAAGGGCCAGAAGGTTGAGAACCACTGATCTAGGTCCATCCATGCTGTTGCAAACAGTAAAATTTTATTCCGTTTTATTGCTGAGTAATATTCCATTGTATGAATAGTTCTTATCCACTCATCTACTGATGGTCACTTGGGCTACTTCCATAGCTTTGTTATCTATACTAATAATAGAGGAATATGAAAATTGGCTGGGATGCTGTCACAGTAATGACTGAACATTTGGCTACCTGGAGCGACCAAGCCAGCAGGGGTGTTAGTGGGGGATGACTAAAGAACTGAACAGCAGACTGCGTGGGGCAACCAGGCTGGTGGGGAGGGCAGTTGGGGCATCTGGGTCAGCAGGGGGGAGGCAGTTGGAGGGGGCCAGGCTGGCAGGGGAGGAGATGGGGGAAACCAGGCCAGCAGGGAGGCATTTGGGGGTGATCAGAACAGCAGGGTGGCAGTGAGGGGCAACTAGACTGGCAAAGGGGGGCAGTTGGGGGTGACCAGGCCAGCGGGGGAAGGGGGCAGTTAGGAGCAATAAGGTCGGCAGGCAGTTAAGCAGTTATGAGGCAGCGGTCCTGGATTGTGAGAGAGATATCCAGCAGTCGGACATCCCCCAAGGGGTCCTGGATTAGAGAGGGTGCAGACTGGGCTGAGGGGACTCCCCAACCTCATGCACAAATTTCATGCACCGGACCTCTAGTTATAAATAATGCTGCAATGAATATAGAAATACATATATTCTTTGGATAAATTCTGAGAAATGGAATCGCTGGGTCATAAGGCAGTTCAATTTATAATTTTTTTGAGATAACTCCATACTGTTTTCCACAGCGGCTGTACATCTGCATTCCTACTAACAGTGCACAAAGGTTCCTTTTTCTCCACATCCTCACCAACACTTGTTTGTTGTTTATTGATAATAGCCATTCTGACATGTGTGAGGTGATACCTCGTTGTCATTTTAATTTGCATTTCTCTGATGATTAGTGTCTTTGAATATCTTTAGAACTGAGAAAAAATTTAAATATGTATTCATTTTAAAAGAGCAATAATAAAACCATTACATGTTAAATAACATATTTCTATATATTTTATGTATATTCCTAAACAGAAAAATAGTAGTGAGAAGATGTCATTTTTTCAAATATAAGGAGTTCCAAAATATGTATACACATACTTTTTGATAGCTCAATTGATTTTTTTTTCTTTTTAGATTCAACCCAGTGGAATTAATAATTATACAATGTGTGTATACATTTTGGGGGGACACTCTATATTTGCAACTCCAATGTTTAGCTTAAGTAGAAGATAGCTAGATCCTCATATCTGCTTTTGCATTTAATCTATTTTGCTATGTTACGCTTTTGGTTAAAGTAAATGAGAAAATTCAGCTTCATTCAGATATGTAGTTGGAAAAGTAAAGAGTATTTGTGATAATTCTTTTGGATAATTTTGAATATTTTTCTGATAATATACTAAAACCTTACAATTGGCAGTTTCCTAAATGAACTTCTTATACTCTATTACATAAAAATTTGTTGGTCTACCTTGTTCTTTGAATGGATCTTTTACTCATGCATAATTTTATAATATTCTGCACTGGCCAATTGGATATTAGTGAATTATGGCAGTTTTCCAAATATTGACACATTTAATTACACAATATTTTTTAATTTTTATTTATTGATTTTAGAGAGAGAGAGGAAGTGAGAAACATTGATTTGTTTTTCCATTTATTTCTTGATTCTTTTATGTGTCCTGTCTGGGGATTGAAGCCCCAACCTTGATGTATTGGGATGATGCTCTAACCAACTGAGCTACCCGGCCATAGCTATATTATATTTAAAGGCACATCTATTAATCACCAACCTCACCAAAAAAACAAAACCTTCAACAGCTGGTAAACTATCAAGCTCATAGTAACAGATACAAGTTTTCCAGAATTCTAATTTTACTTGAAAGCTTGAATTCTATTATTAGCAACAAATGCTGTCAGTTGCTTTCCTTGAGGCAATAGACTCACTTCATTCATTTTTGCAAACATATCTGCCAGCTACATAAGTGTGAATAATTGTATTTCATCTATCACTTGTTCTTTGAAATTGAAATGGTGTTTCATGAAAAAAAGAGGCTAGTTTGGTTGATAAGTCAGTCACAGAAGTGTTTTTCTTCCAAACAGCTACTGAATGTTTATGTACAGAAGTGCTTTGTGCATATTTTCCATTTTGGCAGATAGAATTCTAAGAAGTTGTGTGTTCAGGGGTTAAGATTTAGTAAACAATAATTTTTACTATTTCATCAAGGGTACTTTTAAGTGAAACTGGCTTTTTTTCTATGCAAATGCACAGTGGTAAAATTATAAGGACTACTAGTACAACTTGGTGCTACTACCTCAGTTCATGCTGAAACACCAACAGTTTTCACCACCATTGCTCTTGCAAAATCAGTGCAGATGTCATCCAGTAAAAATACATACATACATACATACATACATACATACATACATAGAATGTCTTAATATTCATTATGAAAAGAGTTTTGGCTTCTTATATTCAAGAACCACTGTTCATAATCATTTAAAGCAGTTGAGCCAATAGTCATTAGACTCTTCTATATTCATAGATATGGAGCTTAGGAGGAACGAATCAATGAAAAAGCAAGTTATCATTGTCCCTGCTTCATTCCCACTGCCTTAGAGGAGAGAGAGCGAGACACCAATCAGGAGGAGGCTTCCTTCTGTTGGATAGAAGCTGGGATGAGTAAAGGAACTTTGTAAAAAATCTAATGTGTTCATCTTTCACTTATTCATAGTGTTTTGAGTCCCATTTAGACTGTCATGAGCTGAATTGTTCATACACACACACACACACACACACACACACAAAATTCATGTGTTAAAGTCTTAACTACCAGTGCATTAGAAGGTGATGTATTTGGAGATAGAAAGGGCCTTTAACAAGGTAAATAGTTAAAAATGAAGTTGTATTGATGGACCCTAACCCAATATGACTAGTGTCTTTATAAGAAGAGGAGATTAAGACACAAACAACACACACACATGAAGACAGAGAGGACAGCCATCTGCAAGCCAAGGACAGAGACCTCACCAGAAACCAACCCTGTGACACTGTGCTCTTGGACTTCCAGCCGGCAGAACTGTGAGAAAATCAATTTATGTTGTATAAGCCACCAGTTTCTGACATTTTATTTTTGTGGCCCTAGCAAACTAATATGGAGAGCCTAAGGAATCTACCTCAAAGAAGTGAGAGGTCTAAAAAATGAAGGTTCAGCAAAACCAACTCCTGAATAAAAGGGGCAATTACCACCATCCTCATTGCCCATCACATACATCCCAAGGAAGATTGTCTGGATCAGTGTTTCTCAAACTTGAGAGTTCATGCAGATCATTTAGGGGGTTGTTAGCCATGCAATTTACCAAACCTCCAACTCCAGAAATTCTCAGTCAGAAAGTCTAAAGGTGCTACCAGGAATGTGCATGTTAATACCTGCTTTTTCCAAGGAATTCAAATATATTTTTGGTGTCCCCCCAAAAAATGTATATACCCTTTAGCAGCTGACAGCTCAATTTTTAAAATAATATATATTTTAATAAATACTGCCTGTATAATTATTCAAAGTGTGTGTATACATTTTTGGTACACCCTATATATGCAGATAAATTACAATTTGAGGACCACTTGCCTGCCAGAGATAATGTAACATGGGCTGAGAAGTAGGAAAATACAGAAATAGGTACTAATTCTCTCTCTCTCTCTCTCTCTCTCTCTCTCTCTCTCTCTCTCTCTCTCCCTCCCTCCCTCCCTCCCTCCCTCCCTCTCTCTTGTTGAAGAATTCACATAATGAAACTCATTTCCCTTTCCTTTTTAAATGCCTGGTGTTAAAATTCTTTATTTGATTGAACCAGTAGGTGGGTCAGGGAAATGGGCTGAATGTTGGCAAATTATTCAAGGTAGTCCAAAAGCAGATGTGTAAGTTATTTAACTTCCCTAATTTAAACACGTAAGCGCACAAATTCTGTATTTACATTTTTAGAAACTCAGTTGAGTTTCAATACAACTTTTAAGTGCCATAAATATCCATGGATGTAGCCTTTGTACTTCTCTCAAAGTCATGATAGCAAATATGACCTAAAGGACAACAGTTACACTTATAAAGGGGCTTAAAAAGCTGTGATGATTCATTTTATGTGTTAACTTGACTGAGCAAAGGGGATGCCCAGATAACTAGTAAAACATTATTTCTGGGTGTGTCTGTGAGGGTGTTTCCAGAGGATATTAGCATTTGAATCAGTAGCCTGAGTGAAGAGATTCAACCTCCACATTGTGGATGGGCATTGTCAAATCCTTTCTTAGGGGCTCCCAAATGAAACCAAAAGGGGAAAGAAGGGAAAATGATTTCTCTTGCTTCTTGAGTTGGGATGTCCACCATTTCCTGCCCTCAACATTGGAGCTCTTGGTTCTCAGGTCTTTGGACTCCAAACTAATGCCAGCAGTCCTCTGGTTCTCAGGCCTTCAGACTCAGGCTGAATTATATCACCTACTTTTCCAGCTCTCAAGCTTGCAGACAGCAGATTGCAGGACTTCTTGGCTTCCATAACTTCGTGGGCCAATCCTATAATAAATCTTCTCATATATATGTTATGGTTCTATTCTCTGTAGGAGCTTGACTAATGCAATAGTCAGTCCAATTCTAGAGAAATACCATTTGCATTCAATGAGTTATTAGATCTCTCCTGATAAATGTCTGATCTAAACAAAATGGAGGTTGGACCTAGTCATAGGTCACCTGCATCTTACATATCATGCTCTGCATTTGGTCTCCCACTTACAAACTGTGGCCTTCTAAAAACTTATTTCATTAGTTAGGTGTTAAGGACTTAGAGCTTCTTTTCCCCACAGAAATAATTTTAACCTCTGATATGACTAAAATGCTATGCAATTTCAAGAAAACAGGATACTGTCATAATACTAACAATTATACAAAGCAGAAAAATAATAAAATCAACTAAAATTTTTTGCTTTTTTCCATGTATCTTGAACAATAGTGTGAATCAAAAAGCAGTTTGAATTTGAAGAGGATGGAGACTAAAGTAGAAATTCTGAAATTTTGAAGAGGTCTTGTTAAAAATTTCAAGACATGGCAATCTCTGCTAATATGTCCTACCCCTCCCCTCCCAAGCAGATGGTTTTGCTTTTCTTAATTCTAGTGCATTCCCTGTATTTACTCTGCTCTTTAGCAGCTATAAATAGGTCACTTAGAACTACTAAGTAATGAAGGAGAACAAAGTAATAGCAGGAGAACAAAGTAAGTTGTTAAGCAGCTCTTTGTGGCAGGGCACACTGCACCGAGGCCAGTTCTTACTGGGATTGACTGTTGCCTATTGTCACCTATGTCTCAGCTTGAAAAAACAGAAATGGTGGGAGATCATCAAAAGGAAAAAAACAACAACACACACCTGTTTTTCTCAAACATATCCAGACAAATTAGAAAAAGAAAGGAAAGCCCTAGCTGGTTTGGCTCGATGGATAAAGTGTTGGCCTGTGAACTGAAGCATCCCAGGTTCGATTCTGGCCAAGGGCACATGCCTGGTTTGCAGGCTCGATCCCCGGTAGGGAGCATGCAGGAGGCAGCCAATCAATGATTCTCATCATTGATGTTTCTCTCTCTCCCTCTCCCTTCCTATCTAAAATCAATAAAACATATTTTAAAAAAAGAAAGAAAGAAAGAAAGAAAGAGAGAGAGAGAGAAAGAGAGAAAGAGAGAGAGAGAAAGAGAGAAAGAGAGAAAGAGAGAAAGAGAGAAAGAGAGAGAAAGAAAGAAAGAAAGAAAGAAAGAAAGAAAGAAAGAAAGAAAGAGAAAGAAAGGAAAGGCAGGGTATGAGATAAAAATAAAGAATAAACTAAGTACTGGCCAGTATGGCTAAGTTGGTTGAACATCATCCCATGCACCAAAAGGTTGCTGGTTCAATCCCTGGTAAGGGCACATGCCTGGGTTACAGACTTAATCCCTAATAGGGGGTGAGAAGGGAGCAGCAGATCCATGTTCCAGTCGCACACCAATGTTTCTGTCTCTCCTTCTCCCTTCCCTCTCTCTAAAATAAAAAATCAATAAAAATATCTAATCTAATAAGAGTAATATGCTAATTGCATCACACTGCTACATCGCAAGCCACGCCCACCAGCCAATCAGAGCAACTATATGTAAATTAACCCAACCAAGATGGCAGCCAGCAACCACAGAACTAGAGCAAACAAGAGGCTTCCTTGCCCTGGCGATGGAGGAAGCTGCCTGCTTAGGCAGGCTGTGGCCTCTGCTCAAGGCAACAAAGTTTCAATTATAGAAGATAAATAAACCCAAGATAACTGCTTCCAGCTAGCCTCTCTGGGAGTTTGGGTAACTAGGGGCTGTGGCCAGCCTGTGAACAGCCCTCAGCGCCTCACCCAGGATGGTCCCACCCTCATGGGGTGAGGGTTCCTGCTGGGGGGCTTGGCCAGCCTGCAAACAGCCATCAGCCCCTCACCCAGGCTGGCCAGGCACCCCATCGGGGACTCTACCCTGATATGGGACACACTTCAGGGCAAACCAGCCAGCCCCTACCCATGCACCAGGCCTCTATACTATATAATAAAAGGGTAATATGCAAATTGACCCTAACAGCAGAACCATGGGAATGACTGGTCACTATGACACATACTGACCACCAGGGAGCTACCCCTGATGGTCAGTGCTCTCCCACAGGAGGAGCTCTGCTCAGACACAAACCAGGCTGATGGCTGCCAGCACAGCATTGGTGGTGGGAGCCTCTCTTGCCTCCTCAGCAGTGCTAAGGATATCCGACTGCAGCTTAGGCCTGCTCCCCGCTGACAAGTGGACATCCCCGAGGGCTCCTGGGCTGCCAGAGGGATATCTGACTGCCAGCTTAGGCCTGATCCCCCAGGGAGCAGGCCTAAGCCAGGAGATGGACATCTTCCGAGGAGTCCCAGATTGCAAGAGGGCACAGACCGGGCTGAGGGACCCCCTCCCCCTTGAGTGCACAAATTTTTGTGCACTGGGCCTCTAGTTTTTAAAATAAACTAAAATAAAAATAATAAACAACATCAACAACTCAAATTTTTAAGCACTTACAATAGGTTTCTACCATACCACCCAACAAAGTTTTACATGATCCTCACAACCTGGCTATGAGGTCAATATAATTATATTATCTCGGGTTTATATATGGGAAGACTGAGATATAGAAAGCAAAATAATTTGCCCGAAGTCATACTGCCGGTAGATAAGTGAGAGACCCAGACTTAAACAGTCCTGATTCAAAGCCCAGTGACTTAAACCCTATAGGACGTATATGAGAAAATTTGCCCAAGGAAAAATGAGCAGAGTCCAGAGTAATGAAAATCAGAGCATACACAGCAACTGTGTTGCATGAATGATTGCTTCAAGGGAAAGAAAGGAAGTTATGGAAAAGAGGTGGCTGATCAGAAATTCACAAAAGTCAGACTTGTGCTGGACTCAGTAGCCAAGGACCCCCAGGACTGTTCTCTGGAGGCAGCAAATGGCAAGTGGGGGAGGAAAGCAGAGTGGCTTTGCAGTGAGACAGGTAGGGGCGGGTTCTTATGTCACTGGCACCACAAATGCAAAGAAGCATTCACAAATCAGGTGTGTCTAACTTGAGACATGCCTGCATGGTATTTTTTTTTTTTTCAGTCTTCAAGATGTCTACATAAAAATAGCTAACAAGCTGCCCCTCCATCCCCACATATACATACATACCAAAAAAAAAAGAGAATTCATGATTTTCTTCTATAATCAAATTATACCAACCTGCCTTGGAATCTGGCCTTAACTATTATAAGTCAGTATTAATTAAGAGTGGGTTCTGAAAAGTTACTCCAAATCTGAAAATAGCAAGGGGTGAGTGTGATTATGTTTTCCAGGCCTGTTTATGAAAATGAGCACTCTGACATCTAAGCCCGCAGTTATGATTGAATGCATTGCATGCAAGACTTCAATAGAAACCAAAAGAGAATGTGAGTGACCTCTCCCAGCAAATACCACCCATTTTTCCCACCAGTGACCCTGCCCTCATCAGAAAGGGCAGTCTACAATTCCTCTGCTCCTTTAGCAGAATGAGGAAATATTTCCGTTTGCTCTACCAGCATCGAAAATTCTATTTAAACTCCAGGATGAAGCTGACAAGGCGACCTCTTAAATATGGGCTCTGATCTGAGTTCCCTTAATTACAGCTTCAGGATAATTGAATGATTAGCAGCCCGACAACTCATGGGAGTGCTTGCCCGCTCTCTTAGCAGGCTGTATCCTGAAGTGTCACCCCATGTTCAGAGGCTGGAACAAGGGACACCTCTGAGCTGATGTGACATGAAGAAAGCCTCCCACATCATGTGCTTGTCTGGACTTGCTTTCCAGGACAACACAAGAAGAAATGGCCGAAGTGGAAAGGTTCCAGAAACAACAGTGTCGGCCACCTCATGATCTGTCGGGTAATAACAGTGCAGTCAAGATTACACAGCTAGGAAGAGGATACTCCCCTGACCTGTGCTTGTTTTGTAATCTGGTCATGTCTGGAAGAAATCAGGAAGGCATTTTAATTCAAAGGGCCTATGGCGCTCTGAATTGTAATTCTTTCATAAGGCAGGCCACCAGCTCCCGACTGATGGAAAGGGTAAGTACCGGACTCTTCAGCAGTATCTGGAGAGGAATATCTAGATGCACATGTCACTGGGCTACTGAGCTGTTGTCAGCCCCCTCTAGATCCCCCTTCTCCAGTTTTATTCTCTACCCACCTTGGGTCCTACATGTAGGGGAGATGTCTGGACATTCTCATCTGGGAGCAGCAGTAGGTCAGCATCAATTCCTGCTGGACATCTTCTGGGAGGCCACACCTTGCTCTTTACAGACCTCACTAAGGACTGAGGTCTTGTCCCACAGTATGAACCTGGTATCTGTCCTTAAAGTACTCACTGGCATCCTAAAGCAACTTACCTGCTTCTATACTTTAAATGCTGCATAGTCTCCTGATGACAGGGTGAAAACTAACACTAGTGTGCTCTCCTAAGTGCCAGGGGCTTTTATATATAGTATCTCATTGAATTCTTATTACAATCCTATAGTACAGGTACCATTATTGTCACTCCCATAATAGAAAGAAACCAAAGTCCAGAGAACTTACCTGGTTTGCCCCAGATCAGTGTCTGCCAGAAACTAAACTCAGATAGCCTGTCTTCAAAGCTGTCTTTCTCTTTTTCTTTTAGAATATATCTGATTTTTAAATTTTTCAATTGTAGCAAAATACACATAACATGAAATTTAACATAGTACCTATGCTTTTTAATAGTCACCCAAAGATATAGGGTTTTTTATTGATTTTAGATAAAGGGGAAGGGGAAAAAGAGGGAGAGAAACATCAATGTGAGAGAGAAACATCGATTGGTTGCTTCCCTGACCAGGATCGAACCTGCAGCCTAGATATGTGCCCTGACTTGGAATCAAACCCACAACCTTTTGGTGTATGAGATAATCCTTCAACTAGCTTAACAACCTGGCCAGGACCACAGCACCCATTTTTAAGTGTACAGTTGGTACTGTTAAGTGCATTCACAGTGCTGTGTAACCAATTTCCAGAACTTTCTCATCTTGCAAAACTTAAACTCTGTGTATATGCATTGAACAATGCCCACTCCCACTTCCCACCGTCCCTGGCAACCATCATTCTTTCTGCCTTTATGAATTTGACTAATCTAGGAAACTCAGATAAGTAGAATCACACAGTGCTTTTGTTTTTTTGTACATTTTGCTTATCATAACTTCCTCAAGGTTCATTAATATTGTAGCATATGCAAGATTTCATTCCTTTTAAAGGCTGAGTAATATTTCATTGTATATATATATATATACACCACATTTTGCTTACACCATTCACCTGTTGATGAATGTAAGTTATTTCCAAAAGCTGTTCTTCTTAACCATGACACTTAATCATCTCCTACATACCTTGCTCCCTATGTTCATATCCTCTTCTGGGACAGCTCCATGAGCACTTAGATGCTGGGGCCTGCCTACCTGTTTGTTCTTTCTTCCTACTGCCAGTTGGTGCCTCTACCTGGCCCACCCTTAGCACCTATCTAGCCCTGGGGTCGGGTGAGGAGGGCTTTAGCCCTGAGCTCCAGTTTCTCCGTCTGCCCTGGTTGCCGGGTTCATTCACCTCTCCGTGCCAGTCCTGTTATAGACCGCATCAGCTGCAAAGAACGGTTTCTAAGGAGAGGTGCTCCCTGGCATACAAATTACTTGGGAGATGAATCCCTCCTATCTCTTTTGAACATTCCTCTCAGGCATGCTGCTGACTGAAGCCGGGAAGCTCCTATTACTATTAATAACACTACAGTAAGAGGGGAAGAAGGAGCCGTGCTGAAAATAAAACAATGATGAACTCAGCACACGAACAAGGCCAAGACAAATGACTATAATGTATTCTGAATCTGTATGCCTGTAAGGCTATTAATGTGCAGAAGTCTAATACTGAGCATTCTCTGAAAACACAATGCCACAAGGAAAACACTGAGAAAGGCCAGATATTTTTACATGATAAACTTTGAGGTAAGGGTAATGTGTTAGAGTTCTCTATAGCTCTCCGAAGGCACATAGTAGGGATATTTCAGGCTTAATTTGCTCTAGGATTCACTTGTTCATCTTTCTGGCAGTCTAGGGTATCCATAGAGCCCTCCTGTAATACTATATTTCAATTGAATCCATTTTTTTCCCCTCAGCAAGAGAGGCAACTATTTTCTTTGCCACACAAATAAAGGAAGAGGATTAAAATTCCTCAAAGAACATTTAGAAATTCACACACACACCTGACCAACACATGTAATCTGATCCTCCTCTAACATACTTGAAAGAACTTTTTTATTTTATCTTTCAGCTCCAAAATCTCCTCATCCTCTGTACTTTCTTCCCAGAAAATATGAAGAATAGCACAGCCCTGCGGTGTCAGAGTGGTGACTGATGGTCCCAAAAGTTCTTTTCATCTCTTTTCTCCAGGTTCAGAGAGAGCCAGGACATGCACATGCACATGCACACAGACACCTCTCCTTGCCTACCAGACTGAAGAGTCTACACATTCATCCAGCCATCCATGTATCCCCACATCTACAAGTAGTTACTGAACCCACTATGTGCCAGATGCTGCTGGGGACACAGTGCTGGACAGTCAGTACAATTACTACAAATCTCCATGTGCCATGAAGTTGTCATTAAACCCTGTCTAAACCTCAAGCATGCAAAGTATACCTCCACTAAAGTCTGATACATTTTAAGGTTATTTACTTCATGCTGGATTGTAGTTCAATTTTTATATTTTCATTTGGTATTTATTTTACTAGATGGCTTAGATTGAATTTCTCGCCAAATTGCTAACTAGTCATCTCGACAATATTTATAGGGGGCAAAAACTGCTCTTTGCCACTGCTTTATGTTATCTCTGGAATCATATAATTGATTTTTTTATGAGAAAGGGCCATGGTTTTTGGAAATACTTCCAAATGCCTTTTCTTTGAGGTTAATATAGTTTCTTTCCCTGCTGTCCCTAGGAAGGGACAAGCACAGTTAAGGCTTTTCCACTACTCACCCCGTGAAGACCAAGAGCAAGAGGATATTGGTTACAGGTATCTTTTCTACTTTTTCCATGTGCAGTATAATATGAAACGTACACACACAAGGAAAACAACAGAGGAATGATAGATTTTTCCATCTGTGGAGGTGTACTAAAATATTTTAGCTTTTTGTGCTTTGAGATCTGAGATGGATAGCCTCTCAAAATACACTTTCAGATACTCTCAAAACAAAACACATGCACACACACACACACAAAGATAAACCACAGAATCATCTCTGATCTAACTTCTTATATGATATCTCAGTAAATTGGCACACAAGCTTCTGTGCTGAGTTGAACTGTCATTGATTTTAGTATTTGGACAGAATGTGACTATTGAACTCCTAGAAATTGTGGTCGTTTCTGGTGGAGGTAAGCACATGAGAAGGAGTAAGGAGGACGGGGTGCTCTTTCCCTTCAGAACATGAAGTTTCTCCCACTGCCTCTGCCCCAGAGGTCTCCCAGGTGCCAGACACAAAGGTTTTTCTCCAATGATCCTCCGATTGTTTTGACTTCCTCTTGACCCATATGTTTTAACAGGACTTTAATAAACTGCATTTATTAAGAAAGTGTTTGCCCTGTGTTGTTTTCTTTCAGTAAATGACATGACACCTCCTGGAAGAAAAGAAGTAGGGTTGAAACCCTGAAATGTTACTGCAGTTGGCTTTTAATTGAAGTGAGAGCCTTTTCAAGGGGACATTACTTATTCATTCATTTAATACTTAATTTGGGGGAAAAACAGATTTTAATTGCTATTATATATAAATCACTGGGGAAATCTTTACATGATCCTCTCTGGGAGATATTTACTTTTAATGAACTTGGACAATTACACAGCTCTGACTGTTGGTTAGAAGAAGGTGCAAGTTTGAGGAGACCTAGAATGGTGGAATCCTAGTTAGACATGTAAAGATAGGAGCCCACCACAATGTCAGATATATAGGTGGTCAATAACTTCTACATAAACAAGTAGAGTGTGCTTGCCAAGCAGGGATAATGGCACGGATAAAGGCACAATGGGAGGAATAAATGCATATAATGATCCTGGGGAACAGCACATCCAACAATCTCTCCATTAGGTTATGGAGAACAAAAGGAAGAGATAGACAAAGAAGGCAGTTTCAAACTCATAAGGACTCATGGATAATCTCACCTAAGTTCTCTATTAGAGGCTCTTAACTATCTGGATTTGTTGTTGTTCAATTCAATTTCATAAGCATTTACTGAGCATCTACACATGCCAGGCCTGTGCACTCAGGATGTAAACTTGAGTAAGTTTCTCTGAACTCAGGGTCTCCTAGTCAAATAGTCAGACATGTAAACAAATGACTGCCAATCAATGTGGCAGATATTATCCCAGAATACTTAATGTCCTAGAACAAGAGCCAAAAGGGAGGTGTGGAAAGACTCCTGGAAGGTGGTTATGCTTAGGCTGAGTTTGGAAGATGAACTAACATTATTAAAGCCTTGGGAGAAGTAACGGGGGGGGGGGGGAAAAGGGGGGGGGGCCCAAGGGGTAAGGGGATGGGACCAGCAAGAAAGAGTGAAAAAGTGTGAGTACACAAGCCTGGGACTGCATGTGGGCAAGTCTGTCTGAAAAGAGAAGCCTGAGGAGTAAGGACTGGATACATAGGAACAAAGAAATAGGCAGAGCTCTGGTTATTATTCAAGAGTCTGGACTTCACCATAGATACTGAAAAGCCATTGAAGACTTTTACATGGAAGCAATGGCATTCACATTCATCCTAAAAAAGAAAACTCTAGTAGGATTAGAGAGGTCTAGAGAGAAATTAGAGGAGATGGTTTTCTATTGTTTTTCTATTGTTAGCATTAGTAGTAATGTGGGTTTTGCCCCATAGCAAATACCCTAAACTCAGTTTCTTTCCTAGCTGTGGCATGAAGCAGGCATCCTGGACAGTGATGTCTGTGCTCAGTTTCCTCACTGCAAAGCAAAGAAGCTCTCTAAGCTCCAGATGGTCATAATTCTCCAGGCCTTCTCTCTCATCCTCAAAGAAAGGCTGAGGTGTGAGAGGGAGAGCATGTCAGTCTTTATGTTGATTTCCATAGAAGGTAAGCTAATTTAAATGAGGCTGTTATCAAATTTATCAAAGCTTTTCTTTTAAAGTTTTAGCTAAGTCACAGGAAGGCTTAAAATTCCCAGAAAATTGTATTTATGTACTACATGTATTTGCATAGACTTTAAAATAAACTGCATTCATGAAAACCCTGTGGGTTCTTTGGATTAAATACTATATTTCAGTCCTATGAATTATGCCAGTGCACAGAGTGCACCCAGAGGAACATTCACTCTCCACGTGCTTATTCAACCTCCTGGTCCGAGCTCAGCCCAGTTTTATTAAAATCTCTATTAGTGCAACTCAGTTATGATTAAATATTCTTCCTACTTTTTCAAAAAGAAAAGAATGCAACTAACTCTTGATAGCCTATGTCAACTGGGGACATGGATCACAGGGATAAATTAAATCCATAAATAATCCGGAACCTTCATTTAAGCCAAGTACTGAATTCACTCTCCTTCCCCAACAAACCTTTTCCAAGAGCTGCTAACAGACTATTCAAACTGACTTAAATCAGACTCCTTTGTGCAGAGTCAGCTCTAGGTGAAATGGGAAGGAGATTACCTGCTACCCTCTATCCTCAGAACCCACACTGCCTCCCTACTCTACATCCCACTCATAGCAATCTTCCGCAATGCCAAATTGCAGTCTTATCTGAATGGCAGCATTCTGTAGCTCCAGACATTGCTAACACTCCCATTTTCCTGAATCTCTTCCCTTGGCTTCTATCTCTACTCTCCGCTGTTTCTTCTCCTACCTTGTCAATCATGCTATTTGGAGATATCTTTATGTGAGCCCTCTCCCCCTCCCCACCACCACTCAGTTTTTCTCTGTATGGTCTTCCTAGGAGATACCATCTATATCCCTTAATTTAACTGTGGTGCCACGTAAATATAGCTCTCTTCTGAACTATTTTTGACAAATATTAGATGTTCCATTAAATGTTTATAAAATTGAATTGAATAAAAGAAATGGTTGTGTGCTTGTAATATGAAATTTAAATAAAATTGTATATGAAATGTGTCACTGCCTAATTCTTCTCTGTTTCATACAAAATAATTTCCTCATAAGCCTGCAGACTAGATCAAATAATGTATGCATGTAAATACTTTGTATATTTTAAAACTGTATACAGATGTTAGTTATTATTGCAATC